>DWEI01003982.1:0-12165 GCA_018245875.1 Mysoria ambigua | reverse complement strand
TAATGATGGTTTTTTGTCTATCTTGTAAGAAATAATTTAAGAAACAGATTTAGTAATGTCACCGGACTGGACCGGACCGGACCGGACGGAATGGTCTGCATTTGGTATGAAGATACTGTAAGACTAGATACGGTAAAATATATCTGACGTATTGAGTATCGATTTTTGTAGGTCTTACGTCGAAAATTATAAACAATTTAAGTAAGTTATGCAATGCTGAACCTTAGCACATGTGAAACTCCACTAGTGCGATATTGTTTATTTACGTTTAAAAAATATGAGTCCTATAAATCAGTCGAGCCACACTGAGACTACATTTGTTACTGTCTCAAGGTTTGAGAACCATTAAAAAGAATGAAGATTTGGTGCAACAGAAAAATAAAACAACAATATAAGATGTGCCATTGCTCACTCTTTATTACGCTTGTTAATTCAATATATAAAAACATAATATAAATTATCTTGTAAAATATCACCACTGATTGTTGCAACGTGCACCGCTGCGAGCTGGCCACCCATGCGCGAGCCCGCCGCGAGTACAACTAAACACACGCAAATCTATCACATGCGAGCTGCAAATACATTGAAACATATACATACAATGATTGTTCTATATCATTTTAGTTTTAAAAAAACGATGGATCATATTTCAGTGCGTCCATCAATAAATATATTTTATATCCAGAATACATATTGTTTTTATTCAAAAAAAAATGTGTTTCATTGCGTTGGACATGTCCCTTATAGTAAATTTTCGTAAACGGTATTGATATGTCGAAAATTCGTTGCACGCAAGTTGCATATTATTTTTTGAAATATGTAGCGTAACTTTATGCGGTTAAGTGTTTAGTTGTACTCCACTGGACTTGGCGAAAGGAAGCAAGTACAAATAATTTATGTAACACTCGTTATATGATCATTGAAAGTGACATTTCTGTTTCATTTGGCGTAACACATCGACAGCTGTGAGATTGTATTCGTTTAACGGTTACGTTAAGAAACTCAAAAATATCACGTTGAATGATGTTCAGTTACAAGTCGGGGTGGGCAGCGCCGCGCGGCGGCGGCTGCGCGGCGCGCGGCGGCGGGCCCACTGGCGCCGCACAATTCGATATCCCTACTACATCTAACACTGCACTTAAACTCTACGT
This sequence comes from Mysoria ambigua, assembly GCA_018245875.1. NCBI lineage: Eukaryota > Metazoa > Arthropoda > Insecta > Lepidoptera > Hesperiidae > Mysoria > Mysoria ambigua. The sequence goes on along the minus strand of DWEI01003982.1, from coordinate 11,014 downwards.
AACTTAACACTATGTACATACGATCTTTATCGAAGCGATTTAAAAAAAGTCTTAGTACTTTTATCGTATTAATTTGAAAATTTGTTAAATGTCTTTATCGTTAAATTCACTGAATCCACTCGCACCACATTTTTATTATGTTTTATTTTTTTTTTCTTTTTCGCTTACAACACAACGCGACGAACGGAACGCAGCCCCGCAGTACTCGCCGCACCGCCGCAGAGCTCCAGAGCCCGCGCTCGGAGCCGCCCTCGGCCGCTCCTCGTATATACTTATACGCTTCAAATCGTACTCCCTCTACTAGACTCCTTTATTTTTATACATATGTAAAAAGCGAATAAAAATTCATGAATAAAAACAAACTCGGCACACTGAGATCCGAAGCAATCTCCATCGATGGCCAATATCGCTCCGTGCTTTAGACCAAAAACAATTATGTGAAAAACTCTCCCCATCGCCGCCGCGCCGACGGTCGTCTTTCGAACAATAAAAAAATCCGACAACCGCGCGCAGCTAAAATCCTTCCAAAAATTACATTTTTTTTTACAAACTAATTTCACCATAGAAACTACCACGCTCGCCGCGTACCGAGGTGAATGTAATTATTCCCGGTTACTTTCCGAGTCCCGTGCGACGGCGACACTTCACCGGCGAATCAGTCGCCCCCGCAAGTGTCGAGACGACGATACAATTTTGTCGAAATAAAATGGTACCTCGTCGATGGCCCAACATAAAACAACATTTTGTGCCATTGAAACGAGAAGTCCAATTTAACGTTCACATCCCATTGATATAGCCGTCATCCGGCGACTCCGCCCCACTCTACACTGCATTCACAACATTTTAATTTATCCATAACAAATATTTATTCTCAATCAACACGTGTTTCTTGTACAATACAATTGATTTTTAACACTACTTTAACAAACATGTGTGCCAAAAATTTATACAAAATGTAGGATTCTACCTTCTAATTCGTATTATAAATAATAACTATAGTTTAAATGATTGATACAACGAAAAACGTCAAAATTTTAATCACATCTCTTATATAAGCATTAAAAATATCTCTCATTATTTAAAGAAATTACGCATGGACAGAGCGGGCGGAGTCGCACTTCACAAGTCTCCGAATAGTCCCTAAACAGATGACATTCGCACAAGACAAAAGATAAACATTACAACAATTATTTTGGTAATTTTATCAACATTTAAGCCTATACAACCAAACAAAAATCACACTTTAATGCATAAATATTAAACGTATGTCGATGGCATCGTCTTAACACAATGAGATCACTTGTTACCGTGGAGTGACGTCAGCGCGGCGCGCTCGGGGACTGACGCGGGCTCGTGTGCGTGCGCCTCGAGTGCGCGCCGAACGACAGGGTTACGCATAGGTACGTCTGCGTCGCTCACACCGTCCGTCGCTCGGCGACCGAGCAACAACACCGTCCACGGTCCGACAGTCAGTAATACACCGTAGCTAATTAAATCGACTGACTATTAGGTATTACAGTTATTAGACTCTATGAAACAAGATAATAAAAACGGTATTCAAAATAGGTAAATAGGTATATACTCCAAAAACCTACGCATCGCGTGCGCGGCTGCGCGATTATATCGTACTTGCAAGTTTGTACTTTGATCATTATTTGAGTGCAAAGGAACTCTAACGCTGCAGCGACTGCGGCGGACGAGCATCCATCGTGTCCAATAAAAGCGAGTGCTCGGATTCCAAAATTTTAAAAACTTCGATCCCTCGAGCGGAGCCCAGCCGCCAACCAGTCGCCGGGACCACTGCGCGTGGTCGGACATTACTACTACGAGGAATCGTCTCCAAGCCGACGGGGTGACGGCGGAGCCGGCGGGCCGGCTCGGCTATGCGAGATCTATGTAGAAAAGAGGACGGCTCGTGCAACACTCATCGGTTTGGAACTACCAGATTGACCCGATCGGAATGACCGATGTGATTCCGTTCAAAATTTTCAATTTTAAAGCTGTGACGTTTAAAACTGCTTTTGACTCAGACGGTCGGCTCCGAGCCGGACGCGCGCGCGGCTCGCGGCGCGGCGGGCGGCCGCGGGGCGCGGGGGCCGCGGGGGCGCTCGGGACAAGCGTCACTACAACACATAGATACGAGTAGTAAAGCGAGGACGTAAGTACAACAGCTCGGGGAGTGCACCGCTCGCGACCGCGCCTCCGCCGGCTCCGGCATTCTGCAAGCGGAAAGATAATTTCATTATAAATAATCGCATTTCCTTATTAATACGGGTAACTTCATTTAAGTACAGTGTGTCTAGTCGTATCCACACCAACTAGCGGGTACCGGTTTTGGCGTTACTAAATGCACGTTTCGTCCGAACAAAACCGTAAGACTTTCACAAATGGCATATAGACTGTATCAAGGAACTGCGGAAGTATTAAACGAATTGGAAAAGCTTAAATCTACTCTTACCACGAGAACTGTAACAAACGTATCGTCCCCCTCGACAATGTATGAGTGGAAGGACTAGACATAGGAATCCGTTCTTGTAAATGTAGTAGTGTGGCAAGGTAGAGCTACCTGCGGCATCACCAGCAGAAGACGGACAGCTCGCCGCCGTGCGCGCCGCCCACCGCGCGCCACGAGCGCACGCCGCCGCCGCCCACCTTCAGCTGCAATCAGCCATTACCAACATTTGAACAATCACACTAAAAAGCGTCGACCGATTGGTTTTCAAATATTTCATTTTCCAAATTGTACATAGCATAATTTGTTTAGCATAGTTTATATGAATATATTCAAATGTCATTTGTTCCTAAGAATACTTTTTGTACGTCGAATGAAACTATCATCGTTTCGGGAAACGAATCGCTATGGAGAAGAAACGACTAAAGACTATTTGAATATATTTTTAATATAAATAAATTTCTTGCCAAACTGGGTATTACAGACATGACGTTTCGTTAATTCATATTCTAGATAACATGTTTTATTAAGATTTCACGTTGTTATATGGGATATTTAATTTTATGATCCAACAATAGAATTCATACCATTCGTAACCGAATCCTCTGTAAACAGATTGCCAATACTGCTTTAATAAAAAATATTACCCCTCATGTCTCCACACGCCCAGGTCGAGAATCATTTTCCAAATCTATTGTAACCCTCTGTAGTATTCTAAATTTATTGACAAGGTCATTGATTATCAAAATTTACATTAATATCAATCACCTATAGAGAATGAATAAAAGGAAGCTTTAAAAACAGGTAATTCTGAGATTAAGTCGATAAAACGGAAAACAGATTACACATTCGCTATCAATGTTTATATCACATTTCCATTCCAGTACTGATAATCGCACGAGATATAATTTTACTGACCTTGATCGTTTTCATCAAAAATTAATTTAATTACGTAATATCACCTGTAATCCCTGAAGAGGTAGGCAGTGTGTAGTTGGTACACTCCCACGTTTACGTTATAAAAATCCAATTGTACCTAACCCGAGACTTGAAACCAGGACCTCTCGATAGGCAGGTACGCTCTTAACCATTCGACCAACGAGAAAGTCAAATTAATTTTATATTAAAATGTTAAAATATTTTTAAATATTAACAATGCGTATTTTAAGGCCTGTGAAATAAAATTACGAATTCCCTATAAAATATTATAACATGCGATTCCTTTGTGTTAAAAAATTATCCTGGTTATGTCACAAACGCAAATTATTCTCGAGATTTCTAAACTTTCCGCATTAGTTGACGATAAAACCCGTAAGAAAGCGCAATAGAAAAAAATGACGCCCGCACAATGCTTCCCCAATGTTTAGTTACACTCAGAAGGTAATTAATTACAAAACACTCGTTCTTCTCAGCTATACGAAAACAATCAGAATTTTTAATGGATGTGAGTTTATAACAGTACATTTAATACCTCTTTTTATATAAGCCACGATCAGGTTGTCTAAAGTTATGTTGGTAATTGGTGTAAATTTATTGGTTCAGCTATAGTCCAATTTAGAATTAAATTCAATTATACGTTAATTTAGTTCGTCTAGACTATTCGGTGACTATAGCTTTCCATTATGCCAATCACGGACTCCCTATCAGTACAAAGACATGACATGTTGTTACTACAATGTGTTAAGGGAAATTCTTATATTTATTTATTAACGTCAAAATATATGTATATACCTACTGTTCTCTTAAATCACTTTAAACGTCTACAAAATGTGTACGCTTCGATTCGCAACAGGCTCTGTCTACATACGGGGTCTGCGACAAAAACTGCTCCCGGCCAGGTTTCATTCCGCGCCGGCCACGGAGAGGGGGACGCGGCGTGGGTCTGCGCGCGCAAGGAATGCCGCCCATTGACGCGCACTCAATGGCCGTCCCATTGAGGCCCGCTACAGGACCTACAGGACGCCGGGACGTGATCGGGATAGCACATCATTCGTACGTTGTTCAGTGGCTCCAGTTACGATGCAATACTTATTCGCATTTTTTGTTGTTGTTTTCAGAGGCGTATTCGTACACCATCTTGTAAACGACAATCAATTATGATTTACGATATTTGCGTCACGCTTTTTCATGCGGAAATATATTATTACCAGTTTTTATGTTATGATGATACATAGATAAACTATTGACACGTAAAAAGTTCCAATTGGAGACTGTTTTTTCTACCATCTTTAAATGAGTGAATTGAGGCTGATAGGAAGTGTCAAAAGACTTCAAATATTGCAAGAATATTCGTAAACGAAAAGTTAAGCTATTTTTAATAAGACGACTATATTTTAACAGCTAAATCTTAAAGAAAATCTCAGAAGTGAACAAAGTCTATTTATTTACTGTTTTCACAGCCTCGGTCGTACAGTTTCATTCAGTCGAAAATTTCATTTCTACGTCGCGGGAGTTCTATCACATTGAACTGATAAAATTAAGCTGATATCCGTTCCATTTTACGTATTTTTCTAACTTTATCACCTTAAATCACATTAATCGCCGATAACAAATTTGATTACCTTTTTTACGATTCAATTTATAATTATAAGTTTGTTAACAGTTGTTTTTTTTTAATAAAATACATAAAACCAGTTCGAAGAATCGTTAACACGTTTTTATCACATTGAGATGGCAATAGGAGAGAAAAAAGGTGTTCAGAAAATATGAAATTGAGACTGATTTTATTTTACGTGATGGTCTTCACAAGCAAAATTATTTATCGGTTCCCAAATTTTCTTCCCTCATCAATTCCAATACAAACGAAACAGAACTATGATATGATACAATAATAGAAATATAAATATAAAATAATCGATCATAGCAATATTTTATAAGAAAATAAGACAGCTGACTAAATGACCTGAACATACATATATTATTCATTTACTTCTTGGCTTTTTTAGTATGCACATGCAAGTCACCCGCATGCTAAAGGTCACTAACCCTACGCGATAAGTGTCGCTCTGATAACAGTTTTATGACCGCGAAGGTGAATATAAAACAGGGCTGTCAAATTTTAGTTAACGCAATATTTTATAATTATGTAAAATAAAGACTTGCAAAGAAATTTCTGAAATGGATACGGCCGGATCAATCCAGTTAGATGTAAGGTCAAGTCAACAATTTTAAATCCTCTAGATAGTAATCTTTTATCACTTGCGCTTACGTGTGGATAAATGAGCGTATTTTTCATTTCTTATCTGAACACTGAAAGGCAACCCACGTTTTATCAGTTTATTTTTAGTTTAACTATAAATATTGATACGATTTTACAAAAAGTTCAAAGATTCCGTGTGTGATAATACAAATGGATATGAGTGGGCCTCTTGTGATGTAATCGGCAATTTGTTACACAAACCACATGCATGATATAATACAGTAGAAGGTACTTCAGTAGTACTAACGTAAAAGAGTCGATATAAAACTTTTGCAAGAGAAATTGATACGATTAACGAGCATCGGCGATTTCTGCATAAATTGCGTTTCATAAAAAACGTCAAGCTGGTAATTAGGCACGATCGACCCAAGAAGTGTAATGCTACTTATAATATGGTGGACTAAACACGTTATATGTGCGCATGTTTGAATTTCCACATTCACAGAAATAATGTCGTTCGATTGAACGCTCTGTGGTCATGTCGTGGATGTATACTTGTGCAAGTCTAAAACAATGCCAATGTATCGCAACCCGTGTGGGCCACACAAGAAATGCTCATTTTTACGCTACGGATTTAATAGACCACGAAAACTGTAATTCACTTACACAATTTACATATACAAAACCAAAAGAAAAAGTGGCCAGTGCAGAACTTAGCTGCGGTATAATAAAAAAAAACAACACTAAATACGTGAAATGAAGGTGACAAGAGTTGAGTTATAAAATGCCTGGATAAAACTGATCAACCGGGAGTCATATGGGCCGTATATAGGATTTTCCCGCCGTCACATGTCGGACCCCGCACGGAGGCCATGTGTGCGGCGTGGGAACGCGCACATGTGCACAGCTGATTATGCGCCGGCACGGCTCGGGCCTGGCTGCCGGCGCACGTGACGAATTCGAATATACTCTAAACTGGAGGGCAACACCAACAACAACACTTGTACATTATAAAAAACCCTCTTATTTTCCATTTGTTCGATGATTAAGTAGAAATTTGTCGTGAACTATAATAATATCTCAGAATCTTTAAGATGTAGTAACGATGATTTTTGACGTCGATAAGAAATATAAAGCGTGTGTAGGTGCTCTGTCGTTTTTAGAGTAGTAAAAAGTATCATTAAAACAATGCAATATTTAGCATCGCCTAATGTTATTGCGTAATAGAATGGGGTCCATGACCTTCTGTTACATAATGGAATGTTCTGTTACATAATTACCTGCTGCATCTTATCAAAGTCGAGTGCGGGGCGGTGGCGGCGCGGCGGCGGCAGCGGCACGCGGCGGCGGCGCGGCGAGGCGGGCGCGCGGCCCGCGCACTGGCACTCGCCCGCGCGCCGCGGTTTTAGCGCTTCCAGCGGCGGCGACGTGCGGAATCGCACCGGCGTCTCCACCTGTAACGCCAAGTTGCAAGTTACAGCTAACGCCCAAGGAACCTCCTGATCGGATCTGTCTCCATTTGAATAAAGCGTTATTTGTGACAAGAAGACAAAACGACCAACGTACGCATGGAGTAAAAACTTATATGTTACTTATTTGTTCAATATTATATTTATATCGTTCCAAATGCATGTAGTTGGGTATACAATCCGCTCGTACGTCATTACAGTCCGACAAAACGAAATATGGTTAGTTCACACCACATGGAGACTATGGGTGTTAAATGGCGTACCTTGGTATCGTCGTCGTCGGAGGAGGGTGGTCTGGCGGCGACCTCATCATCAAGGTATGGTTGTGCGGGCCAACGTCGTTTCTCGGGCGCCGCGCGCGCTGGGGAGGAGGCTCCGCGACGTCGGCCCTCGCCACGTGCTCCCGCCGCGTTCCCCGCCGCGCCGCCCACCACGCCGCCCGCGACGCCCGCGGGCCCACCGTTGATCACCTGCACCACGCTCCACTCCTCAGTCTCTCGCCCGTCAGCGCACCTTGTGATCGCTACTGAGTGACGCATGCGGTCTATGACTATATCACGTGTAGGAACGATCTCGGTAAAGGCGCTAGTTTCAATCTGTCAGGTCATACTAAGCCATTGCATGTACATAAAGTTACACGCTGAAAAAGTAATATTTTTTCTACTAGAGTATTTTAAATGGACCGTCCTTACACGTGTTACAATGTGCACATGAGTTGACAAAAAATAAAAAAACATTTCATAACAGTGAGAAACTTAAAGTGTGCGCGCTTTGCTAATATATCTGACGCCAAATCGAGTACACGTGGAGCCTGTTAAATGCGAACATACAGCGTTGCCGCGAGCGCAAAATCTCAAGCGAAACCGGATGAGAACGGAAGCCGCTTTAACGGCACGCAGCTTGTTGACAAAAAATGTCGATATGATGCCATCTTGAATGAAGCGGAGTCGCTTGGAGCGAGGAGCGGGGGCGGCGGACAAAGAAAAGAAAAGCGCGGTAGTTAAAGCGAGCGCCCAAGCCAAGACGTCTTTGCTGAATATTTCACCATGTAATTGCAGAACTCGCAATTCTCCTCCATCAAAGCGTCGCGTCATTACACGGCTGAATTAATGGTCGGAATCGCCCCCTCCTTACCTCTTCCCCCCTCCAAGAAAAAAAAAACAGTTGGAAATAGCTGGCGAAAACGCCAGCCTAATGCTGCGGCCGGCCGCTCATTTATTATGGATGCGAAAGTCCACGCGAAAAAAACCTCCCCGCCCTCGTCAGGACGCTCTCGCCGTAGGATGGATAGGGTTTAATGAAATCGCATAAATTACCGACCGCGTTTATAGACGCGCTTAACTGCTGATAAGCTCGATCACGCGCTTTTACGGTTAGGATGACGTTTAGTATCTTAACCCATTGGAACATTGAAGGTGTAGAAAGCGCGGCACTGCCAATGCGCCGTTGTTTATTCACTACATTTTATCTCCGCTTAATCTTTGAACTTCATTGCAACACGCAACCTTTCGGAGCAATGGTACAAATTGATTCTCGCCTCGCCTTATTGCACAATTATTGAGACCGATCAAACATTAGACTTGTGTGATAGGAATTACTTTTAGAAAAGCAATAATGAAAAAGCAGAGAGGAAATTGTAGATGTAGTAAATTTTACATCAGAGCGTTGAGCACTGATATAATATTTCTCGGGTCATTGGCCACAGTAAATAAAAAGAGCAAAGCGTTGGTATATTATCATCTTTAAAAGAGAAAGCGTTTGGAACATTGTTTAGCATGAAAAAATAATGATTTTATAGTAATTCCGTGTAACACGGTTGGCGGTAGGGACGCCACGGTTCACTGCGCCTCAAAGGGCCTGGGCGACTAATCCCGCTACCAACTTTGCTTAACTGAAAACCATCCACCCGTAACCCGGCCATATTGGACAAGTTTTAAAAGTTCCAACTATTTTCAAGTCTTTGATGTGCGTGAATTGTGGTATTAATTTACAAGACGATGTACATAAAGTATTATATATACTTGTTATGCATATGTAATATATCGTTAATATTGCAGTTTTATAAGGCGTTTTGAGGAATCGTGATCAAAAAGAGACGTAATAAACCTTAAATCAGGTCTGTAATTGTCCAAGAGGTAGGCAGCTGTATATATAACACTCCCACCTTTAACCAGTTACGTTTAGGTTCTACCATGGAATGGGGGCTGAGCTTATTTCTATACTCTACATGCCGAGTCATTATTGGTAAAGGTAGCACTAACTAAAAGATACCGTAATAAAATGTGAATAAAAGCCAAAAAATTATGGAATAGAATAAGAGCATAGCAATGGTTCACGAACAGAATACAAATGTAAAAAGGGACACGAGGAAGAAGATACAGAACAAGTCAACGTTTTTGTTTTGTTCACTTAAACACTGCATTGTACTTATACACTGCACTGCATTTGTTTCATGCGAAACAGAAGATCACTTCGCATATCATGTAACAGTACCGACAGAATTGATGCCGCCCAACAATTTATATTTGCAAGGGTTAAACTAGCATTAGCTGATTTCTAGTCTTTTCTGAACACTTAGAGGATAAGGTAAGTTTTATGCTGATTCGCAAATAAAAAGCAAATATTACAAGTTCGCTGCGGGTTATGGCAATGTTAGGTGCGAAGTCGAGTTCTGCCGGTTTCGCAGGAAGCGGGCTTTCTCAACCGGCGTTGCTAAAGTGCATTTTATCGCATTCAGGTTTTTCTACACGTAAATAATATTAAATCCTGCGAGCATTTTTTATTATACGGCTCCACGCAATAATGAGGAACGGGAGTGGTTTGAGAGTAAATCTCTCTTGGTAATAAAAAAAATAAAACGTGTAGAGGTCACTTTTTTTAGCAAATTTTATTTATCAACACTTACGCACTAAATAATAGGGGACCCGTTAAAGAAATTGCACGACTACGAATTTGCAACTAACAAAAAAAAACAGTTACAAAGGAACATGTACGTTCCCCCAGCACAAAATCCGACTGAAATACGCACAATGCGACAGTCAGAAAGTTCAACATAATGCATAACGTTGATTACACACTCGTTGCGCGAGGAAAGGTCAGAAACGGGTGACTTTTGCAAACCTGAGGAAACCTTAATTGGTGTTGAGGAACATAGAAATTAATGTTAAGGTACACTCAATTAGTTTAACACACTAACACTTGCTGCTATCTGCTATACACAGTTTGTCACTTAACTACGTTCATCAAGATAATTAACCTATTCGTAACCGGCGACTATACTACAACCACTACGTCATTAAATTAACAATGGATGAATAAACATTGCAAGTATAAATTACAGTAAGTTTTTAATTTCACATAAATTGTACGTCTAAGTACTGTAAATGATACGAGCAGGTCTTTCACGGGGCTCCATTGTCCGTTACTTGTTACAATTAAAGCTGCGCAGGACAAAAGAATTTCTAATTTGGAGGCAGGCGGAGGATAAACAAATGTTATGTAACCGGCAGACGAAAAAGGAAAAAGGTAGCGAGATGTTGTTTTGTCCCGTTCGCTCAAAATGGAAAAAGATAAAAGAAAATATCTTTCGCTCACAAGAATGTAGCGTGCGCGACGGTTGCCTAGCGCGAGCCTTTTTGGTGTTTTCTGACATTACATAATTCGTAACATAGTACATTTGACGATATTGTAACAAAATCTTTATCTGTAGTAACTGAATTATTTTGAACAAATAAACAAAATAATCTATAAAAAGAAATTATATTAAAAATAAAAAGATTCATAAATTGAAAACACTTTTCTCTAAATGAAACGTAAGGATTTTTCCTCCTTTCTATACCTCTATACCTTCTTTTTCTTTTGTTTCGACTTTTTGACATTCGTAACTTCACGCCTGTAATCCCCGAAGGGGTAGGCAGAGGAATGCAGAACATTCCCACGATTCACCGGTTACGT
>DWEI01003981.1:0-12165 GCA_018245875.1 Mysoria ambigua | reverse complement strand
TTTTGTAATTGTATTTTTTTTTCTTTATGTAAACCGTGAATAAAGATTGTTATTATTATTATTATTATTATTATATGCCCGCAGGTGCCGGAGTCCGACGCCATCGCCGAGCTGGACTCCGTGATCGACAGCTACCATGGCAAAACCGGTGAGTTGGTCGTTCAAGCGACTGGCGCTCGCTGCATGTTGATAGATTTATGTTTTCGTAACATTTACCGTTAGCTTATAATTGTTAAAACCGTAAAAAATCTTAATCTTAAAGTTGGAACAAATTGGGGTTGCATTTTTTAAGATACAATATATAACTACTTATAATAAAAAAAATATTCTTAATTTATCTTTATCGGGTAAAATTTCTTTTTATATAGTTGTAGAGAACGATGTTTTAAAATATGTAAAATATATTTTATGAATAGAATGAACAGAATTAATTTAGTGTACTCACTTAATTTATATATAATTATTGAAATACCGAGTCTTGTGATGTGATGATTTTTATTATTTTCAGTCAAAGAAACGAGCAGCGTTATAAAACGGTCGCGAAGAAAAAACAAAGAATCACAACACGATGCTAAGAATGGGGGCACGTGGCCGAAGGCGCGAGCCAATTTCGTGTTAGAAGAGAACTCCACGGGCACAATCGTACAGCCTCGGTCGAGGAAAGAGCGACCGCCGCTGTCCATCCTCCTCAGCCCTCCGACCAAGCTGCCGCCGGAGCCGCAACGGTCCAATGTAAATAGAAATTCGAACCCGATACCGCTGGGGCACGTGCCCATGACGCAGGCGACGACGCCGGCGCGTCACTCCGTGTATAAATCCATAGAGTCGTCCCCCGCCATAGAGCACTTTCCGAAACCAGCGCCGCTAACTATACATAATCCTTTTGCGTCACCGAACAACATGAACTTCGAAAAGAACAGGACGCTCGAGAAAGATAAAATGTCCATCAGCGACTACGAGCATGACGTCACGCCTAACAGATTAAGCTTGGTTCTGAACCCGTCAGACGATTCCCTGGACTACCAGCCGGCCACGCGGAATAGGACTAAGAGTCCGCACTCGTTAGACTTCAGTGTCAACAAGGGTCCGAGTTCGCTGGACTTCACGAGAAAGTCGCCCAACTCGTTAGACCATTCGATTAAGAATCACCCCGGAAAGGACATTCTGGACCAATATTATTCTAGTAAAAAATCTTCGCCAAAAATAGTGAATAAGTATCCTTCGGACAGTGATAGTTTCGGACCAGACAGTCTGAACAGCAACGCCAACTATCCGATGACTGGCACGCTGCCGTCGCAGTCGCGTCTCCAATCTCAGTATTATCGAGGCCCTTTTGTTAATTCGAATCCACATACGTCGAGTCGATACACGCATTTGTCGAGTCCAACAAATATTCCCCAAAGTCAGTCAGGTGAAAGCATCGGTACGAGCTATGATATGCATTCCTTTACATCACACACGCACAATATGTCAGATTTACAACCGGGGCCAAGAGTTAATCGGGAATACCATCACACGTACGAAGGGGGAACTTTTCCCAGGAAAAAAGAAAATCAGAGGTTCAGGATACCTTCCAATCCCAGTGTGACTTCGAAGAATTCCGCTGGAAAGCTTAGTACAGGATCAATAGAGAGAAGTTCGGAAAGAAATTCCCCCATGCCTACATTTCACGTTGAAGTTTTGAGCCCTGGTCGAGGGGCGAAACAGATGACGCACAAAGGAACGAGGAATTCCATGCCGGAGTACTGCGGACTCGGTTGGAACAAACCCTTGCCGGGAGAACTTAGAAGGGTGCATATAGATAAAAGTCAACAACCGCTCGGAATTCAAATATACTGTCCGCCAAGTAGCGGAGGAGTTTTCGTTTCAACGGTAAACGACAACTCCTTGGCGAGTCAAGTTGGTCTCCAAGTCGGAGACCAATTGCTTGAAGTCTGTGGTATAAATATGAGATCGGCGACGTACACGCTCGCGGCGAGTGTTCTGCGCCAGATCGGCAACTCTATAACAATGTTAGTGCAATATAGTCCAGAAAAGTACAAAGATGAAATGGAGGTACCGGGCAGCTCATCCTCAGGAGAGAGTTCGCACGATGAGGAGGTGTCGTTGTCTGGTTCTCCAACTCCTAGAAACTCGCCGGGACCGCAACAATCGTTAAGAATGGACGTGCCGTCGACTGACGTGGCAACGCTCAGACAATCCGGGAATAAAGACTTGCCTAGGTTTTTGTTAATAGAAATGCGGAATTGTTCCGACCTAGGCATCAGTTTAGTTGGTGGGAACGCCGTGGGTATATTCGTGCATAGTGTACAAATAGATTCACCAGCGTACATTGCCGGATTGAGAACTGGAGATCAAATTCTAGAGTACAACAATGTGGACTTGAGGCGGGCGACCGCTGAGCAAGCCGCTTTGGAGCTGGCCAAGCCAGCGGACAAGGTAAGATAAGACATTATTGAATTTTTTGATATAATTTTTGTGAAATCCGTTTTTTTTTTCATGGAAGTAATGGTGAGCCAATTGACATACACCGGGCACATGTCCATACTAGAAAATCTAAATTAGAAAATTTTTGTACTGTCCGACCCGGGAATCGAACCCGGGACATCTCCATCGACAGCCGCACTTGCAACCAACACGAGGAACAAGGCAGTCCTATAGTGGGACATAAACGTAACTGGTGAAACGTGAAGTGTTCTGCATTCTTATTCCTACTTCTTCGGCGATTACGGGCATGTAGTAGTTACATCTTGTTCGTCTTACAATGTTCCACTGTAAATAAATTACAGATTTGTTTAGCTAATTGATGTAGTAAACCGTACACATATATTATTGTTTTTTGTTCATTTATTATTTATATAAAATATATTACTGTATTATTCAGGTTAGTGTGCTGGTCCGACACGATCTTCAACAGTATCACGAAATAAAGGACAAGCCGGGCGACGCGTTCTACATCCGGGCGGGCTTCGATCGGTGCGCAAAAATCACCTCTATAGGCATGGACACGATAGACGAGTATTCGCTGTGGTTCAGGAAAGACGAGGTCCTGTTCGTCGACAATACGCTGTTCAACGGGGCGCCGGGCCTGTGGCGCGCCTGGCAGCTAGATTGTAAGGGCGTCAAGAGGCACTGGGGGACCATCCCCAGCAAGTTTAAGTGAGTACATTATTGTGTTATCCATTTTAACTGATAATGTCGAACATTAATTGCACTGCCAATTTTGAATCATGTAAGATTACTTAACCAAAAGGTTTCTTGTAGATTGTAGAGCGAATGGACGGTCAGTGTAGCTGTTATATCCTGTGTTATTCTAAAAGGAAAGTCTAGTTTATTATGCAATGTTGGAATGATAAGCGACGGCCGCAGGGTGGAGGAGATCCTGCGGCGCTCGCCGGGCGCGGGCGGCGCGGGCGCGGCCGAGCTGGAGGCGCGGCGCGCGGGCAGCACGGCGCGCCGCTCGTTCTTCCGCCGCAAGAAGCACCGCGACAGCAAGGAGCTGGCCTCCTTCTCCAACACCGAGCTGGGCTGCTGGAGCGACAGCGGCACGCTGGCCGACGACGCGCCGCCGCTCTCCTACCAGCGCGTCGAGCGCCTGCACTGTACGTGCTTACGGCTAACGCTGCTTGACAAAGTTCTTGTCTTATTATGTTACTGGATGCTATTATTCTTATCAATGACAATAAAGTGTCCATCCTCTTTAGGCCCCCTAAGTCAGAGGATCTAAATTTAATAGCGCTATGCAAAAGCAACCAAACGAATAGAAATGTTATTTTTTTTGTACCTAATCACAGCAGAAAAATCTTGTAAAACTTTAAACAGAATATCGCGTATTAATCGATCTTCAACTGTTTCATGTTCAGAACTGGCATGTAACTAGTGTCATTCCGAATGCCCGTAGCGCCATCTGTTTTTGTAACATATAAACTGAAATGGTTTAAAACGTGTACATTTCAGATGGCAGTCGGCGCCCAGTTTCCGTGCTGGGCCCGCTGCGGGAGTGTGTTGCGGGAAAACTGGTGTCGGACTGGCCGCACGTGTTCGCGAGAGCGAAGCCCGACCCTCGGATGTTGCGAGACTTGGCTGACAAGGTCAGTTACTGCAAACTGACAAAACTGAAAACTTACTTAATAAGCTACTAATAGAACTAATAGAACTAATAGCTAATAATAATAATAAGCTACTAATAGAACTAATACTACTAATAGAACCGCAACCGCGATTCCCAGTTAGAAGTCCTTTGTTCAAATCTGGGTTAGGTACTGTTGAATTTTACTAATTAGATTTTCTAGTAGTTTCTCGGAGTCAGGATTTGTGCCCGGTGTATGGTAATTGGCTCAACCCCGTTTCGATAATGGGAAGTAAACGTAACAGAAGAAATGTGGGAGTGTATTACTCTCCTCCGCCTGTCTCGTTGAGAATTATAGGCGTGAATTTACGTTTTTTTCCATAATAAAGGCTGATCAAGCACAATTTAGACAATAAGATATTTTTCCTGTTCTTAGGGTATCCACTGTATCCTGGATGTGAGCGTGTCCACGATAGAGAAATTACACAAGCATCAGATCTACCCGATCGTGCTGTTTATCAAGTTCAAGTCTTTCAAGCAGATCAAGGAAGTCAAAGATACTAGGTATCCTGCGGACAAGGTATCTGCTAAAGCTGCTAAGGAAATGTACGAGCATGGTTTGAAGGTGGAAAACGAGTATAGGAATTATATATCTGGTGAGTGTTATTTGTTTTTCTCAATGTTATGTGTAGAACAAATTTTGTTTTGACTTTTTATATTCAAGACACTTGTTGTTCGGCTTACTTGACTCTAGGTCTACGAATGTATGGCTGAAAAGTATAGTGGAGTGATATAATTAATTTGTTTCTATGACAATCGTATTAACTTACATAAATGATCTTGTACTACTCCAGCGGAAATCCCAGCGGGCGTAAACATAGCGTACATGTGTACGCAAATCAAGGAGGCGGTGGAGGAGGAGCAGAACAAGACGCTATGGGTGCCTTCCGCGCAGGCCTGACCCTTGCCCCCGCCGCCCGCGCCCCCGCCCGGCCCGCCGCGAGCCGCCCGCCCGCGAGCCGCGCGCGGCGCGCACAAGTCCGTCACGTTCTGCACGCACTGCGCGCGCGCGCCCTCGCCCGCGCGCTCCGACCCCGACGTGCGCTACTACTCCGACCCCGGCCGACCCGACGACTCTAAGCCGAAAACTAAAAAGAAACCCAAGGAACCCAAAATAGACCCCATCGACAACGAACAGCGATACTACTCCGAACCGGACGTCAAATACTTCGAAATAGATTACGAGTTCCTCAAGGAGTTGAGAAAAATCGCTCGCAACAACTGTCCGAAATGCAAAAGGAAGTCACGAAAGACTGCGCACTCAGCGAAGCCGAAGCGAACGAGGCCGAAAGACACGGTAAGAGAAAACTATGTATTGTGCAACGGCAGATACCATAGCAACCTACAGCACTGCCCGCTGTGCTGCAAAATCTGCAACCGGTCGACGGACACGTTGGACTCGAACGACGACGAGTACTCGTTGGTGTCCAGGAGCTACAGCCTGCCCTCCAGTAAGGCGACCACGTCCAGGTCCAAGTCGACTCCGACTAGACGCAAAAACTCTATACAATCCAATAAATCTGTTTCATTTTTGGAATCGAGTAGTGAATCAATGAAAGACGAACCAAATTACACAGCGAAAAGTTTCACAAACGATTTGAAGAAATTCCTTCTGAAGCCGACTCCGCCCCGTCTCAGTTTAAGAGATAAATTTATGATAAGCTTCAAGCAAGAGCTGGAAGCCACCAAGAAATCTCCAAAGCTTAAGGCGATCAAGGGCCTGTGGAAATCTTACTGAGTATTTTAATGTTGGACAATTATATACGTGGATAACTATGTTTTTATTTATTTTATTTATTATGTTTTAATAATTACAAAGTTTTATTGTGTGGAGGTGTAGTTTATAAACATCATGTACATGGCCTATGTCCAGCAGTGGACTGAGATAGGCTGATGATGATGAGATAGTTGTACATACATCTGTTATTCCTTAAAAACTATATATATTCAAGTTGAGTAACTTAAAATTGTTTATTTTATTGTACTCAACACAAAATACATATAAGGGACGTAAATAAGTAGTCATCTGTGACAAAACCTTAACTTGCGGGTTTTTTTAATGCTGAGATGTAAAAGTTGCGGAAATCGTGGCCAGATATCGCTATGAAAAGTTTTATATAACACATTGCACCTCCACACGTGATCTAACATGTAGTATATTGTCTTCTTGGTGCTGTATCCCGCGGACGCGGCTCCGTTTTGCTACATACGTTTACTGATTACTATTGACGAGAGGGAACGAAGTGTTCAGAAATGGTCTAAACTTGTATAACCAACATTTAGGTGCTAGCTTTAGCTGAAAGCGATTTATACACAACGCATCTGCCCGAGGGACAGTCCGGCTTACGGGTTAGGGCTCCAGGGTGCTAGCAATTATAAAATCCACTAAGAAATTTCAAACTAAATACGCTAAGTACTTAGTTTCAAACTTCTTAACATCTACGAAGCAGATATATAATTGGTCTTGTCGATTCCAAGATCCATTGTTCATATTGACAAACAATTTAACAGCGAAAGTACTCGGTTTCTTGAGTCATCATCATCATCATCATCATTTAGGTAGATGCGCAGCGCTAGCAGCCGCGGCGCGCTCCGGCAGTCGAGTAGGTGCCGGTAGCGTAGCACCGTGCGGCGCGCGTGCACGTGGCTATATGTACAACTGTCGCATCTCCCGGCAGGCCGGTTCTATTCACGAGTTTTTGTCTCCATTCGTACGTTAAGCAATGTAGCTTGGATAATCGAATTTCTCTATACATAAATTGGTCTATTATGTTAACGACACAAATGTAACTTTAGAGATGGTATATATACTAAAGCAATTTTACGCCGACTCCGTGGCGAGGTGGACAAAAAGTGTCGCATGTCAAATGTCACCATCCTCACAGATTTGACGTGTTTTTTTCTAAAAGCAAAATAATATAGCGTGTAAAAAATATTTATATGCGTTCCACTTGGAAAACTTCGAGATCTAGTTTCTGTTACAATGCTGTCTATCAAGTCGATACGATAATACGGCAGTGGAAAGGACTGTGGATACGCAGTATGCCGAACAAAATTATATTTCGTGTCGTTTTTATATCACAAACACTAGTGATTTCACATGAGCAATAATAAAGTGGTTTAAAATAGTTTTCATAGTGATGTAGGTATCTATATATGTATATCGATTCTCATATATGACAATTGAAACGGTAGGACCCTGTAATGCACTGTAGCTAGCTATAAAATTAGTACTAGATTGAGGCCAATATGGAAATTCGTATGTTTAAATTAAACGCAACCTTATAGGTATATTAATAGTGTGTAATGTTCAACGCCAGCAGCGTAGGCGGTAGCGCGCGGCGACGCGGCGTGGCGGTCGACAGAGCGAAGTTAAATCGTTTTTAACGCCTCAGACGACGGCTCAGACTCGATTTTGCGACGTGCGATCAATAATAGACGATTAAATTATTTTCAAGCCGTTTATTCTTCATATAATATAACGTATTCTGGTAGTTTGTGACGCTGTTATGTCTGTTTAATACATGTATATATTTTTCATATTCATTTAATAGAGTTTCAGTGTTTATGATTCTATTTCCACCTCGTATTTCGTTCGGTTGCCTTTCATACAATTACAGTGTATCTATTTGTAGGTGTTACTGGTGTTTTTATTATATGATATAACAATTAAATAATTTATTTGTTAATATCTCAATTGTAACGGCAGTTGTAAAAATATTATGATTTGTATTATTGTCCTCTGTGATCGTGATTGATGTGAAGAGAAATTATATAGATTTACACGATGAGTGAATCTATAACAAAGCAATTTTACATAGTGTATTTGTAGTAAATAATAATATATAAATAGGAAATTTTTATATAGCGATTTTACAAAATATCGGTAAAAGTAGATGTAGTTGTCAAGTAATGTAGTATCGTAAAAATATTGAACTAATCATTTATCTGGCATTGCCGATCATTTGGCGAACGTCGACATATTGTGTGCTACGATTTTATTTATCGGCTGATATTGTTTTTGAGTTCTTCAATTACATGTATGTACAGGAGTGCCAAGTGTCGGCTGTCGTAGCGCCGGTGGAGCTCTCCTACGTTCTGATACTCTTACTTATTTTTCCTTTCAATCTCATCATCATGTACTCTCTCATTCTCTTAGCACAAACTATCTTCGAGTGGCCTCATTTATCAGCACATAGTTGCAAATTTATACAAGTTTATGTTCGATATTTTTGTTGACGATTGTTGTCAATCGCACCGTATGAGCGGCTAGAGCCAGCCTATAAAGCATGTAAAACTCGTACTTGGAGTTTAAAATTATTTCATGTTCATTATAACGCAGCCTACGTCGCCCGTCTCACGCTGCCGACGGTTTAATTGCCGAGCTGTCGACATTGTTCGTGCGGCTGCGTTACAGTGATGCATCAATTGATGCTGTACATGGCGTCCTATTTTGTTGTCGATCGTGGTGTGTCAACAGATTGTTCACTTGGTCCAGGGAGCGCGCTCTACCGACGCCTCGTCAGACGGACCCGAGGCACGAGATATAGTAAACTACGTATGCACGCACCGTAGCTCACTTGACGCAACCGCGTTGCTGAATGCTGTTGTGAGAATGTATGTGTATTTTTTAAATTGCAAATGTTTCGTATATTTCGTCCATCCGTCTGTGTTGTATTTAAACATCGAAACTATGTGTAATTGTATTTTTTTAATAATACTTCACTGCGGTTGTAAGGGGGGACTGAGAAACGTTTTTAGTATAGCTATATTTGCGAGAGTAACATATTGAATATTTTTATTCATTAATTCACAAAAAAATAGTCGTCGTTAAAACACAAATGGTTTCTACTTTTGACTGAAATATTTTGTTGTGTTAGCCGTATCTATCTCGTTCGGTCGATGCTCAAAGTTCACGAAAGTGATTTACGATAAATTGAAATTCATTTGGATGCGACGTGCCAAAGGGTTCTTAGTACCATATATTTAATTACTTATACAAGACTATTAAGTATTACAGTAACTATGAAAGGTTGTATTCTTGTGAGTTATTTTATTTTTTATCTATACGAAGTTTTTGAATGTTATCGATTTTCTTGTGTCCTA
The DNA here is from genome assembly GCA_018245875.1 of Mysoria ambigua. NCBI lineage: Eukaryota > Metazoa > Arthropoda > Insecta > Lepidoptera > Hesperiidae > Mysoria > Mysoria ambigua. Next base: position 2,930 of record DWEI01003981.1, on the reverse strand, counting down.
CGATTTGTACTATTTAATATGACCTATTTATTTATTCTATATTAAGTATTGAATTATTATAGTAAACTGTAAAACAAGATATCTGACACTTAATGATTTATTATGAATATTTTATTATTCAAGGGAGCGTCGGTTGATAATTTTAGATAAGATATTTTTGTATTGCATACTGTTTGGAAGATTCCGGGGCGTTCATCACCGGGGCCTACATTGTATCATAACAAGTTTTACTGTATGTATTCTTCCTAATGAATGATTTATGCATAAATGTGATATCGTAACTGTATAGAGCTCACCTAATATAAAAATTGATTTTGTTCACCAGCAATGGGACACACATGTATTTTCGACTTGCTGTAGTCTCTCATCTGTAACAACCTTTAAATCGTTTTTTTTTAATGGCTGCTTTGACTGCTTAGTTGTGTTAGTTGCAAGCGCGACTACCGATCCGGAGACCCCGGATTCAATTTCCGGGTCGGTCACTATAGAGTTTTTCTACTTTAGATTTTCTAATAGTTGCTCGGAGTTTGAGTTTGTGCCCGGTGTATGGCTATAGGCTCACCATAATGGGACGAGGTGAAACGTGGGAGGGCATTACACTCCTCTGCCTACGTCTTCGAAGAAAACAGGCGCGATATAACGTTATTAAGGGTCTAGCTAGAGGCAGACCAAGTTAGTAATGGGCGCCCCCTCACCCGATGGACACTTGATGCCTAACGGAAATATTATTCGAGTCGATCTTAAATCAAAATGATTGTCTCAATGTCCCTTGGTCTTTTATAAAATTGTACAAAATATCATTTCTTATAGAGCTACAAAACGTTTTACCTCTCTACTGTCTTGTATTAACGAAAAGGGCGCGGGGAAAGAATTTGGTCTTTTTTTGCCTAACAAGTAAAGTATAGTTTGAAGTATCATGGAAATTACTATAGATAATGTAAAGATAAAAATTCAATACTCTCTCGTGTTGCCCGAACTCGTCTTTACTATTTTTTACATAGTTATTTCTACTAGGTGTTTCGACATAACGTCCACGACCAGTTGAGCAGTGCTAAAATGCAGTAAATTTGCGATCTCATTGATATTAACATGTGATGAGGCTTTATAAATATTGAGTTTTTTTTTGTTTTCAGCACATTTTAGCTATTAAGTTTTAATCATAGTTTTTTTTTCATTATTGTACAGAGATTCAATATGTTTGTTTTAGTGCTTACGCAGATTGAGCTTGACGCGTTCGTTTATATTAATTTTGATCATAAGATTTTGTTATTGTTTTATTTCGATAGATGGCGCTGTTAACAATTATTATTATTATATTATTTTTATTAGATATTATAACAGTTTAAAATATTCACTTGATGTCCAGTGAAATAAAAATCTTTTTTCTGGCATTTGGCTGCCATTATATGGCAAATTGAAATGAAGATTTCGAATAGTCTCCACCCAGCGTTCGAATGGAACGAAAAATTGATTTTTGTATTACTGGCAATGTTCAACACCACATAGAGCAATAACGGTTACCATATTATAATGTTATACGTAACAGACTGCACAACAAACCAACAGTTCAATACGATCAATGTGCACAGCAACACGTTTATTTTTAAGGACAAATTCATTTGATCTGATATTTAACGCTAAGTTTTTGAAATTAGTCGGTTGCTATCATTGTTTATTGTTTGTACACTGTACATTTTATAAATTAATTTTATATTTATATATTTAGAGACGTCACTGAAGAATGTATTTTAAAATTGACAATAATAAGTATTTAATTATACATTTACAAGGTAATGCGATGTCTTATTTTGGATTTATATTTATCTGTTAATGTTTGACTATTACTATTTTATCTGTATTCTGTAACGGTATTATTTTGTCTAGGTTCGTTCAATTCCTAGGTACTGTTTATATTTTCTGTACGGCCGATTTAGTTTTGTCTATGGTATACTATTGTATTTTAACGTTTACGAATGATGTTTCAACGAATGTTTACATCGTAGAAAATCAAATAAATATCAATATATAAAAAATTATTTGATCAGTGTTTTATTTATGGTTATATATATTTTTGTTTAAAACATTCGTATATTTAACTAACAACAATTTTACTAGCAATTAACAACTACCCTTCTATGTAATAAATAGTTAACTATGATTAATGTCAGATATTGTGTTCCATTTTTCCCAGAACATTATTATAAAACATGTTAAACAAGTGAAGGTCGCTCCGTAAGGCATTATGCAAGATTTTATGCGAATCGAAGTCACGAGACAGGGCCAGTTGTCTGCATAGTCCAAACTTGCGGCGGTGGGCTGCCAACATCTCGCACAATCGGCGTGTTCGGAATAAAGAAAGAAACAAACCGACATAACAATACTGTTTATTCAATACGACGTTCACATCATATACAGCGATCATTCAAACGTTACAAACTCAACAAGGTGAAATGTCAACATTACCACGTTCATCGAAAAATTTGCAAATACATCATATCAACGGTAATTAATAAACATTGTAAAATTACAATACGCAATTATCAATCCCATACATATAACTAAGGGAACAATTAAATGCTGTGATTCCATTCGTACATTACAATTAAGGGACACTTAAGTACCATAACGCGGCGCTGATGGCAAAGCGGTGTGAAAGACGGTAGTCGAGTACGCTGCGCCAGTTTACGACGCGGCCTCGTGTTGGCCTTGCACTATTGTCACTTGAAATTTATAAATTTCATCCTTTTTATGCATGTATTTAATAAAACTGCCTCGTTGGTCGTGTTACATAGTGGGACGTAAACGTAACCGGTGAATCGCGGGAATGTTCCGCATTCCTCTGCCTACCCTTTTGGGGATTACAGGCGCGGAGTTACCTTACGTCACGTTATGTTTAATAAAACGTGGCTGATACTCCGGAACAAAGCAAC
>DWEI01003980.1:0-12167 GCA_018245875.1 Mysoria ambigua | reverse complement strand
GTAAGCGAAAATATATCCTTGGACTACATTAAATTAAGTTATAATCCTTTAAAACATAGAAACGTACATATGACAGTGGATTAACTTAATGCTTTATGACTCTGTCTAGCAGCCAACCGTGTACCCGGAGATAAAGATTAAATCAAATAATGTACTTGCTTCTAGGAGCGTCGCTGTCTCCTCTCTGTGTCCGTTTTTTTTTACGTTTTTTTTTTTCGATTCCATTATTATTGAATTTGCATCTCAGGTAACAAAGAGTTAATTTCTTTTTGTTTTTTAAATCTCTCTTCATGTAAAAGAGAAAAACAGTTTCATAATAAAAATAGAATTTATAATTTCGTGATGATAAGTCGTCCAAGTCTTTAAGAATATATGTGTTGCGGCATCGGCGCTCTCTGCCTTTTCCTTAAGAGTCCTAGCGAGATTAAATAATGATAATAATGTATAAAATAAATGCATTACGGCGCCCCCAAAAATAATTACATAGGTATTTCCTATATTGAAGCTCTTTGGTAAATAAAGGGCTGGTTTGTATAAAATCGTATATAGTTGTGGTTTTTAATTCTCTGATCGTAATTGTGATTTCAACTGCGATCATCGTGTGATATTATATTTCCGCCAAATTTGATACACGTGCAAATAAATTTTTAGCAAAATTCTGGGTTTCGGGTTTTATGTAATGGCAATGGCGCTCTTTGGGGCAGGCCTATATTCAGCAGGACTGAGATAGGCTGATGATGATGATGATAATGATAGGTTTTATTTATTTATTAAAAATGAAATATTGAGAGGGCGTTTAGGTGTTACTGCGTTTAGGTGGTACTGCAAAGCGCAAGCTTTGCCACAATAAGCCGGCCGCCAGAGCTCCTTCTAATGTTTGGCAGGGTGCATCAATACAATACCTTTATACCCTCTATGAAAGAAGATGAAATGCACCGCGGCGACACTATAACGACACGTTGTGCTGTGCTCGCCGAGGCGGTCGCCGCGCGCCGGCTCGCTCTGACCGAGCGCTGCCAACGGCGCCTGTTTTCTTTCTCTGCATAATAATATGAAAATATACTCGATGTCGGAAGCTTCCAACTACTTGCGGATTTTTATTCAATTTCTTACTGTTTGTATAAATTCGTATCTCACATATCTTCTACGCTCTAACCGTAGTAGTGCATCGATACTAACATTGTATTCTTTTATGTTGCTTTACATTGGATAAGGCGGTGAGATGTTGTCCGATAATATTTTTATAGTATAAGAGTAACTCCTTATTTTTATATGCATCACTTCTTCACCAACGCGACAATTTTGGATGACATTAAAAATAATGATCGCCAGAATATTTTAAAGCCGCCGGACATTAACATAATATATTTCTGTTCTGGTAAAAGTCGTGCTAGTAACACTGAATATATGTACATAAAATATTGATAATGTTGAATGAAATTTTTTCAAAGACGACGAAGACAGAAGTAAGTTTTGTCTAAAGAATCACACAAAGAAAAGAACACAAATACGAAGCGAGGCCAGCCGAGAACTCTAGCCTGTAATAAAACTAGTTATGTTAATAGCTCTCGCGCTAAGCACCAACTAAAAGATGAACAGGTGTACCTTAATCCAGCGCGGACCCGCACCAATGAATTATTTATACTACCACCAACTTTCTTATGCAGCCCGCTGAACAAAACCCGACCGTATGTCATTTGCATAGGAGTTAGCACGTCATTTGAAAGTCTCCTAGAAAGTACAGACTTAAAAGCGAAGCACATCTTTGCACCGCAAAAAATAGGGCCCAGACTTCATTAGGACGATTTTTGTTTGAAGTTGTGCCGGGTTAATGGGGTTAAATAATTTACACGTTAAAATGCCAGTTTTATTAACAATTCCCGTTATATACGGCTTGTTTGGGTGTTGCAGGATTACGAACGTTTCGGGATCTGCGTAAGGGCGCTGTGATATCATGTAAATAAGTTAGCTTATTTTGGACTTGTTATTTCTGTATCTCTGTTTAACTTGTAAAATTATTAGACAAGAATGTTGATAGATAATGATGTTGATAGACAATGATATTGATAGACAATGATGTTCATAGATAATGATGTTGATAGATAATGATAATGAAAATATCAAGACCAAATTATAAAATTTCAAATGAGATTGAAAGAATCATAATATCGCTAGTCAAATCATACAATCTAAAATGAATATAATAATAAATGTACGATGGCATGTCGATGGTTATCGAATTGGTAAAGACTCAAATGAAAATATCGACGCTCCCCCTCGAACTGTTTACGAGGATGTCAACAGCAGCGATGCATTTGTCATCGCGGCGGCGCGCGCCGCGTCGCGCCGTAAGCCGTCGGATGTGGAATTTACAACGCCATTCTCCGCAGAGGGCGACACTTTTATCTACTTTATTTATTAACTTTTTATTGAACGCTTAACATACAATAAAAGGACAAATTGCAATTAAAACGAACTGATTGCCAATAAGTTATGAGGGGAAAGAAGTGCAGAACTATGATAATAACGGCAATATGTATAAACAATAAATTGTTTGTTATTGAATTGTGAGAGAGAAAATGGAGATGGAAGATAATTGAATGTGCCTAATTGTGAACATTGAGAACATCTATTATTAGGTATTAACACCGTAATGATCAAACCTTGCGGATGTTTATCTTCTTATCAGATGTTTTATTAATTATTATTTTATTTTAAAAAAGGCCTTCTTTCAGACGTGGAGTGCTATCTGTTGTCATCGATGCATTTTTAAATGACTCTTAAACCAATTTAGATGCAAATGCACTGCGTCTTCATTAGATATCACATAAGAATAAGGAGGCGTGATTAACTGCAGATAGAATGATCTGTCGGTTTATTATCATCTGTACCACCATGTAAATCATAACCAAGCTGTGTACTTGGCTGACGGGATGCTACAAGTACCCGAAACGTGCGTGCATACCTGAAGACAGTAATGATAGAGATTGTGTCACTTGGTGTTCTCTGCCTGGTAGCCCTGGTAGGACGTAAAGATGGATCAGCTATAACGTAAATCAACAGTGCCTCCTATCCTCTCAGAGGTATTGTAATTTACGAAACCACAGATTGAAAATTTATAGCCCAAGGAAAATTATGTGAGACTTATTTTGAACAAGTAACTTTACAAATTGATTTATACTGATATCGCGATTAACTTGTGCAGCCATAAACTAGAGAATTTAATACACTAAGGTATGAGCGAACTCGTTAACATAATAACACTTGTAAGTAGGAAATCTTTGTAATATAAATAATTAAAAAAAATCATCAACCTTGTAATTGTCGAAGCAGATTACAATAACAATTTTAAAATTACCATTGAATTAATAGATTATATTGCTTACCTCTTAAGCATGTTATAATAGTAAGCATGAATGAAATAATACGAGAAACTCACAGCTTCTGGCGAAAAAGAATGTATTTTTTCGATGTGCAACAACAAGCATGACTTATTGCGCTTTATACGGGTTGGCAGGACGAAAACATTGTAGATACTGATTTAGTTCTGAGCGGAACTAAACGTGTCAAATCAACTTCGTAATAAATTACTCTTTGCATTCATTCAGATATAACTTAGTTTTGTTTGAAATCTGTATTAAATTTAATAGTCCAACATTGTCGGTAACTTTCAAATACTTACGGCAATTGTATGATTTTAAAAATTAGTATCAAAGCAATGGTTAAATATTTGACTTTTGTAGTGATAGCTTGCTTATTTTGTACTACATAGTTGCGAACATCCTAACTCTGCTGTAGTATTCTCATATCGCACACTAATTTCTACATGATCTCTTACAATTATTAAACCAACAAATTATAATTTGCTTTATAAACTGCTTGCTTACCCATCTCTGTTACAAAACCTAGTGGCCGGCATCAGTTTTGTTATCTTTTCATCTGTTTTATTATATAGGTCACTTACATCTTCGATCTTTTTGCTGAATGTTCCCTCCAGGATGAATCGAATGAGGTTATGTTAAGGCATCCTTTAATGATTCTTATTCTTGTGAATTAGGATTATACGAACATAAAAATGTCATTTGTTCATTGCCCCTGAACAAGATTATTCAAAAAGTAAATCTACATTTTCATTTTCATACATTTACAAAATGGAGAAAGGGCGAAAGGATAAAGGTAGATTCTGTTATGAGAGGATTTGCATGATTCTCGGCGACCTTGAAGAAGTTCACCGAGTAGATTTTAATGAGATGTTGAATAGTAGGGAGCTCTAAGTCCCTGTGCAAGTCAGCGTTCCTGACGCACCAGTGGGCGTCAAGTGCTCTACTGCAAAAGAGATTCTGGACAACTTGGAGTTTGTCCATGGCGTTGGGAGCGGCATGTGCGAAAACGGGAGCGGCATACGTTAGGACCGGTCGGATGCAAACTTTAAATAGGGTTCGCTTGTTCCTTGGGGACATTTTACTATACTTGCCTAGCATACTGCTGAGGCGCTACATATAATAACGAGCCGTTTGGTTCACCTTGGCGATATGGGGTTTAAAGGTAATATGGCGGGCTAATGTTACACCTAGGTACTTATACTGGGCGCTCCAGTTAATAGGGGTACCTAGCATACGGATCGGCAGGACACCTAGATGGTGACGGCGCTTTGGGTCAAATAGGATAGCGGAGCTTTTCTCCGGGCTGAGATTTATGCGCCATTTTTGGAACCAATCTCCTAGCTCGTTGACCGTGCGTTAGAGTTTGGATATTATGTGGGGTGTTTGAACCCCTTTGAAATATAGAGCCGTGTCATCGACGAACAGGGAGAGCTGCACTCCTTCCGTGGGAACGGGTATATCATTAGTGTATGCTATGAATAGCAATGGAGAGAGAACGGAGCCTTGCGGGACTCCGTCCGTTAAGCGACGTGGAGAGGAGAGGAGGCCTTCGTGCCTATATCTAAACGTCCTGTCTTTGAGATTGGTTGTTCGTGTTCTCTCGATGCTAGAGAACAATTTTATTTTACATATTTTAAATGAGACTGTTTACGTGTTGTGAGGTGGCATTCATGACTGTCATCGAATTATAGCACACTAGCAACTGTTGAATACGGTTTCAAAATTTCTGGCCTGTTGACTTGCATGGAGTGATCCGAGAAACTAACTGCTAATTAGGGTGGTCGTGATTTTCATTCCCGAATGGGACAAATATTTATTCCACAGGAACAAATATAGTGTTCTGTTTGGGTGTAAATAAATGTTTATACTATTCGTTTATATCTATATAATGTAGTTCATCAGTCACCTAGTTATCAACACAGACTAGTTGAGGCTCCGGTGGCCGGAAATGATCGGACTAATTAACTTATTAATTCGTTCATTCATTAATTTGTTTATATGTAAATCAGGTTAAAGCGGTGCTCGGCTCTCGTAAATCCCAATTAAAGATTTAGCGTACTGTAATACGCATATTTTCCTCCGCCTATTTGTATCATGTTACGGTTAAACCGACCCAGTTAAACTATCGAGCTCCGTTTCGCACAAATGATATTTGCCGAGCAGAGCTGTGGCCTGAACCAACAGAGCACCCGATGGAGCCTTCCATCATTGAAGATTGTTGTAGTTTTAGCGGTCTTTACAGAATATTAGAAGACTGATATATTTAGAAGAGACACGGTAGAATAGGAAGTTGTGTAAGGATGCACCTGCAACAGATAATGTAAAAAAGTAGTAACTATTACATCATACAGGTTTGCGTGTGTGTATAACATCGATTCCGTTACTGGTGGGATGGCCTAAACATTTGCACATTAATTAACTTAACGTGTTAGAAGCAGGCACAGCGAGGAAGTTTTTGAAATATGAAAGAAATATCCAACAACATCAAGAACAATCCTGACTGCTTCGTTGTTCGTGTTGGTTTTAAGTGTGACTGCTGATCGGGACGTCCCGGGTTCGATTCCCGGGTCAAACACTTCAAAATTTTCTAGTTTAGATTTTGTAGTAGTGGTTCGGAATCTGGATATGTGCCCGACGCATGGCAATAGGCTCAATACCTATTCCATAGTGGGAAATAAACGTGAGACGTGTTCTGCATTCCTTTTCCTACCTCTTCGGGTATTACAGGCGTGAAGTTACGTTTTACGTTACGTTAATAATAATAATAATAATTAATCCTGAGAAATATTGCTCAAATTTCAGATATCAGCTCAATTTTTACTGTTATTTAATGTGCTTTCAATTTGTTAAAGTCAATAGAAATGGAATTTATTGAAGTTAGTTTACGAGGCGTTGTTACGTTTATCTCTGAAAGAACTACTCCGATGCAAAAAGCGTCAAACAATTAAATGATGTTTGCGGAGCGAAGCCGCGACCTAAACAAACAGGGTCGACGATAGAGCCGTAACTCGCAGTATTCTGTGGTCCTGTCTTACACCTGGGGACAACGAAACGTATCGTCAGTGTGAAATACATATATTACATCCTGTAAATTTTAAACACATGAGACATTTAAAATATTTATTATATTGATTTAAGCACACTGAATGTGATAAAAAAATAGCGCAATCAACTACTTTTTCAAAAACGAAGAGCTGAAAATTGAGCATAGTGATGTGATATTGGTGGGACTATGTTATGAAAAGTACGGGAACTGGGTGATAGTAAGGATGGTGATGGATGGTGCCCATCATTTTTACGGTTCTCTTCGTTCGCTACGATATCGGTTTATGGAAATCTTGCGATAAAATTTTGCATTAAATTATAAAGAGAATATGATATATTAAGAAGATAAAATAGCATGTTGATAACGTTATTATAGCATTGAAGATACTGTGAGATGCTAGGTACAAAACAAATCATATATTACTTCTGTTGATTTTATACTCCGATGGATGCATGAGGGAATAATAATTTTAAAGTATAATCATCTATTGAACTTTATACCTTTAGATTCCTATAACAAGCAAAGTCTATGTAAGCCATGTGTAATGTACAAAAAACAAATTCAGTTTCTTGTCTTATTAGTACTAATTGAAAACGAACAGTAATAATGAAATTTCAAACGGTAGGTTACACGTAAAGTTCAACACTTGAACAATATCTAAAACGGTTCCTCGTAAACAAAGCGAGCCGGGTCGTAAACCAGAATGCATTAGCGGCGATCGTCTGGAAACTTTTACAAACTGAAGATGCAGTGTACAATAACTATAAACAGATGTACTGAGTTAGCACGGCGAGGATATTAGCCCAGAGCTTTATTTGCACTTACGAGTAGTCAACAGCTCATATTAAAAATTCTGGAGAAGTTTCAATGTTGTTTGAATGTATCGTCTAGCATTTTTATATCTTCGTAGATAGATTACAGCATTTCTAAAATGTTGCTTACTTATTTCTCAACTTATGCTGTATGGGTTTTATGAAATTGTAAGCAGCTTTGGGACGTGTCAGATGTTTTAAGGCAGAAGGGGACAGGATTTTGTAACCAAATTGCAGAAAGGATGAAATTGAATATTTATATTCAATGCTTGTAAAGCACTTTCAACAGTAGTGTTAACAGCGATAGTTTTATGCTAAATATGACTAAATCTGAATACTTGCAAGCGGTTTGAATTGATGCCGTGTATCACGATGAATATTTACGAAAACCTATGATAGACCTTTAATAGAAAACATTTTATTGGCATTCAAATTACTTCGAAACAATCTCCTGTAGAATGTATTTACGCGGAGGTTATTTTAACTATATATATTTTTTACCTGCCCGAGTACACTAATACATGCCCATATGTATAGTACTTTTTTTGGTCTTCGAGTGTACCTTTCCGCCTACTCCCTATGGGAATGTGTTGTTTTCTTCTAATACCAACAATTTCTTTTGTACTGTATAAACATGCCAATCGAATAAGTTGGTGGGTATAGGAACATACCTACCAAGATATGTGTACATCGTGTCGAAAACCATAAGGGGATAAACTGGGACACGACGAGATAAACTAAACGATAAGAGTAAAGCATAAGTATTTATAAAATATTCTTGTTATTTTATAATCGACTTAATGGGAACAAGATACTTCGGAGCACTTCCGCTCCTCGGTCAGGCTACCTTTTTGAATATTAATTGATGAATTAATTGATTCAATGAAGACATCAATTATTCACTGCGTTTTTTTAGCTTTCAGGTTGACCCACTTTTATTAAGAAGGGCACAGTTTAAAGTGGCTCTTTTATATTTTTACGTGGCTTTGAAACAGACAAGGAGTTAGTATTCAAGATATAAATTTATGCTCAAGAATTCAGTTTTAGTTACATATTTTTTTCTTTTCTTTAACGAAGTCATGAATCTGTTACGTAATTACAGCTCGTAGTTTTATGAATTAACATCAATGTTAATGATCTAATAAGACTGAAGTCTTATAAAAGCATGATTAAAGATTTGTTAAGAAAACAAGATGTCATAAAATGATTGGATACGCAAAAATTGATTAACATATTACCAGATGATAGAACTTAATGAATAGTTCGCTTACATTAATAACTTTATTTATTTGTATATGTTTCTATTGTTATTGAAACACATTGATTGTCGTAGTGCGCTGTGCAGGGCGCGGTGGCCGCAACACTCACGAGGTGGCGCGCTTCGTCCTCAGGAGTGGCGTCGTGTTTGTGACTCCCTTGGATCAGGACGGATGTACACTCATACTAACTACCCCTAGCAGTCCGCTCCGTGACGTTCGTTCGTGCCTGCTTAATGATCTCTGACTGTTTTATATCAAAATGGGGTTGAACTCCGGTTTTAAAATTTTAATCAGCAACGCAGGGATGAGCACTCAGTTCGTTGTCCCAAGAGTCGATAGAGTCTTGCTTTATTCGAAGGCGCTCCCGCATCCCGGACATGTGCACTAATGACTGCTATACATTAAGAGAGCACTTTTCCGCTCGGTAAGATCCTTTTAAAGGAATTACTCGCGCGCATTGTGATATTAATCCTAGTTAAATAGTGTGTCTTGCTATTATTATTACATTATCACACCAAGTTTATTACGGTATTACGGTACAGAGAGCACCGAGTGTCAAATATCTGTATCCTTACACACATGTCCCGCTTCTTTCTAGTTCCATATGGTTTGGGAGACTTCCAACCCCGGCGCCAGTCAGTTGTTGACCGGTAAAGTGTGTCACTATTATGTTTCTTGCTGCGCCAGTGAGAAAATAGTCGTGTGTTACAAGAAAATGGTTTCTAGTTTAGAGGCTGAAGCAGAACACGTTTCTTCTCGACTACTTCCTTCGCCCAGTGGTTGGTTAGACAAGCTGACTTTTGAGCCAGGAGACGCGGGTTCGATTATTGCCAAGAATACAATATTTCTGTGCTGTGCACAAATGTAGCATTGTGTCTAGATGGAAAGATAGTATTTATATAGCTATATATGTAGGTATAATAAGTCTTTTACGAGTGATAGCTACCGTAACATGAGCTCGGCTACCACAATCATATTTTAAGTCTAACAGTTAATTAAATATTTTTAGTCCAATAGTCTTCAGCAGTTTTATTACATAATCAAAGTCAGGCAGCATAGAACTTGAGTGCCCGTTGGCTTTATCCTCATAGACCTCACGCGCTTCTGCTATACTTGTCTCTATTTTCACAAACGTTTCGAGAAGCCCAGTGTGTGCAGTCCTAAGACGTCCGCTCGTACGCGTGGCGAACAATCAATTCGGCCGCGCACCTGCGACCCGGCAGCCGTTCAGTCGTCGTCCCGTTCTGCCGCTGACGGAGTGCTCCGCACACACGGCCCGCGCGCTCGCCGCCCGAGCACGTATTGATGTCGAGTGTTCGCTTCTGAGTTGACATTCTTTAAACACTCGACTCGTTAGCGCGAGATTTGGTATATATTACACGTATGTGTGTACCGAAAGTAATATTACCGTCGCATACGGTTCACTCGTACCAACAACACTCAGTTGGAATTGTGGAAGCGTCTCGCTGTGTTCAATGGTTTCTCTATCCGAATAATATGTATGAGGGATTTGAAATCCATTACACATTATCTGTTCAATCGATATATTTCCATTTTAGTCGTGTAAAATGTTTTAAATTGACGGATAAAACATGGATAATCAAAATAATCTATACTAATAATCTATATCTATACTTCTATACTAATAATATAAAGCTGAAGGGTTTGTTTGATTGTTTGGTTGTTTGATTGTTTGAACGCGCTAATCTCAGGAAATATTGATCCGATTTGAAAAAATCTTTCAGTGTATATTTCATGGCTATATAACATCTCGCAAAGATAAGGAGCAGCTATAAAAAATATTGCGACAACGGCAAAATTTAGAGCTTTCCTTACGTGCGCTAAGTAAACGATGAAAGTTACTCAAAAATCATGTATTACAAAATTGTTCCCCTCTAAAAGTTGTAAATAAAGGTTCCCTATGTCTAGCTTTCAACGTTAACCCACTATAAGCATTTTTATGGTTAACAAAATAGTTCTTAAATAATACATTTGCGAAGGTGTTTTAATAAAGATGATATTAATCCTTATCCAATTGATGTAAGTAGGATATGCCGACCTGGCGTCCGCGTTACGCCCCTCGGCTTTCACCCCTAGCTCGCCTGTTCATTACTTTTCTCGGTGGAGCAACATATAAGGTACTTTTCATCCTAAAATTCCTAAGAGGTCGGTTTTTACGCGGGAAAAACTTTGTGATAATAATATACTGAATTCCACGCGAGCGAAGCCGCGAGCAAATTTGGTGGATAACAAAATGGATAATAAAACACATATACTTCGGCATTCTCAACTGCTTATCATCCTAAAGCATATGTACCGGTAGCCCTCCATGACCTGCCGCGCTTACACTGGCTTAGATAAATAAAATGCACTGTTCCAACTCATTCCATACATCTAAAACAACAGTGTTTGTGTGTTCGTATCTTCAAAGCAATCCTCCGAACGAAGTCCGCCGGCTGCAGCCACTATTTGCTTGCCAACTTTATTTAGCTTAGACGGAGCCGTGGACAAGTAATTGGTGCAGATGTTGAAATACGTAGAAAAGATAGCGATAGCGCGTTTGAGGATGCGTCTTGTGATTGGCCAGCCACAATGACGTAGTCTTGTTTACAGAACCCGTTGCTTGTGGTGTTATGCGTGTTCAGCATTTCACATATGGCGCGCAGCTCTTACATAACATCAAATAATATGATCTTTGAATAGAATAGCACTGATATCATTAATAATAAATTCATATGGACACAAAATAAATCTATATTGTATGTATTGACGAACTGAAAGCAGTACTTAGACCGGTGCCAGTATCGATAAACTTAGAAATTAAATGCAAGAACCACCTTTGATATACGTAATTTCCAATAGGCTCACCACCTATTCCATAGTGGGTCGTAAACGTGACTGGTGAAACGTGGGAGTGTTCTGCATTTCTCTGCCTACCTCTTCGGAGACTACAGGCGTGATGTTACGTTACGTGATTTCCAACAGTTTTCTATCCACTCGCACGTCTGATAACGTAGATTCTGTGCGCGAGTCCCCTTCATCTCATAATGGCGGTTCTTTGTTTGCGCTGAAGATGCGCGCTCGTACGTTGAGCTGCAGCCTACAGTTGGACCAAGTTTTAATTTTACTCCGCGCTAAATGGATTATAATTATTGTTGTGTTAACATTTATAGCATGTTATTTATATTAATTAGTTATATAGGGCCCGCTTATATTGACTTAATCCATTCGTTCATTTATATTTATCACAGTGCAAAAAATACAAGAAACATATACATATATAAGAATTCCATAATATGGACCTGCTGAAACCTATATCTAGAGATCTTTTCCAGAAACTTCATTATTTCTTTATTTTTTTAATTAGGAACGCATGATAACGTCTTATTCTTGGGTACGCCATTCAGATCCAGGCAGAATTTGTCTTACAGAGTTGATATACATACATATATTATATATATACATTATATGCAAACTCCTTGTATGCAACCCATATACTTATACATGAACATTTTCCCCTGGTTGGAATCAAACCCGTTAAAAGCGGTATCTACAAAACAATCACTATTTACTGGTGGTAGAACCCTTTATGGTTCGACTCCGGCAGCACCACCGCCACACCTATTTCTGCCTTATAACAGCAGCGTTAAGCGCTGCTGTGTTCCGG
>DWEI01003979.1:0-12167 GCA_018245875.1 Mysoria ambigua | reverse complement strand
CGACCCGGGAATCGAACCCGGGACCTCTCGATCGGCAGTCGCATCTGCAACCAACACGACCAACGAGGCAGTCAATTTTAATTTAATTATCAGTATTAAACAACATTTACGAACAAGTTCTAATGTCGTTTAAACTTTGATCAATTTTCGTAACTACCATCAAACGCTTTCCAGAATAACGTGAAAAGCTTAACTTTATATTAATTGTACTTACTTTTACTGACTTCCTTGATATATTCGTTAAAGATTTTCTTTATTCTGTACAAAACAAAAGCAGTAGTGCACAAAATATGTTTAGAATTGAAATAATGAACTCATCAGATAATAAGAAAAGGGCATTAATTGTACAAGTCAAATCAAACGCTTAAAACATTAGCAACATTATTACCTTTGAACTCGGCAATTTCAAAATTATTCACCGGAATACTAGTTTTAGCTTCAGTTGTTTCATTATTGTCTTCAGTGTTCATTTCTGATCGCACAATACAATTGACAAAGAAAGAATTGAAAGATTTTCTTTATTCTGTACAAAACAAAAGCCGTAGTGCACAAAATATGTTTAGTATTTAAATAATGGACTCATAAGATAATAAGAAAAGGGCATTAATTGTACAAATCAAATCGAACGCTTAAAACATTAGCAACATTATTACCTTTGAACTCGGCAATTTCAAAATTATTCACCGGAATACTAGTTTTAGCTTCAGTTACTTCATTATTGTCTTCAGTGTTCATTTCTGATCGCACAATACAATTGACAATTTACAACTGAATGTAATTATCACAAACTAGATATTTGCGATCCGTTTGAATCGCATTCGTATAAATGTGACAATTTTATCTTGTTCAAACAGTCTTCGCTGCCGGTTGAGCTTTTTTCTATTACGTCGGTATGAAGAAAATGTTACAGTACAAAAGTGTTCTTCTTTAGATAACTTTACTTTACGAATAACCTGGCTTTATAACAGTAATCGCATCGAATTTAAAAACCTCTCTATTGGTTGTTTTGATATATTTTAAAGTATTAATTAATTTTCTTCATCACATGCCGCATATATGACTGGGCCCTTGCTCTAATAATGGCTGCCTTTGTTTCCTGAACCAAAAGTAATGAAATCATTTCCTACCAGGAGAAATAGCTATGTATTTATATGATTCACAAAAATATTAATTCTCTCTGTCTTACGAGTACATAAATATAGCATATATTTAATAATTAGTAATAGTAATACGAAAAAAGTTATTTTCTTTCTTAGTAATGCGAATAAAGTTATTTTCTTTCTTTTTTAGTGTAAGTAGTGTCGTTTGTTAAGTTTTAGTATAGGGTCTGTTCAGTCTAATTTATCGTACACGGAATCTATGGAAATTGTTATGTTTGTATTAGTCAGCTGTCTGATCACCGCAGTACATAATACAGGCTATGTTTAATTTTGTATATTATAGCGTTTGCATCTTTTTCTGAAGTCTTATTATTATTATAACAAAGAACACGTGACGGTACTTTGAAGTCAACTACCTCGTTGGTCTAGTTATTGTAAACGCGACTGCTGATCGAGAAGTGCTGGATTCTATCCTCGGCTTGGATATTATTGGGTTTTCTATCTTGAAATTCGTACGACATAGTAGCGTCTAGTCAGGATTTAAGCGCCTTGTACAGCAACATTCAATCCCCCTAATCTGTGAAGGTACGTATAACATAACAGGTGATTAATGGTAGTGACTACACCACTCACTGTTGACCGTCACGGGCAAATAAAACTGTGACATTTGTATGTTAAGTTTAAGGTGTAAGGTGTAGTGTAAGTTAAGTAAAAAATATTTGCTTACAGATGTAGGATATATTTTATTTTATTTTCATTCCACAAATACACGACAGGCGGTCGGTATAGGCCCCAGAGAGATTTTGTTCAGTTACTGTCAGAAAAAAACAGCAGGTGTGTAAGAATAGAGATATTGATACTCGATGCTCTTTGTCTACCCCGTGAACTGGCGTGAAGATATGTATTTACATATATAACTAACGAAAAGATTTTGATTTTTCTGTTTAACTCTTTAATCACAGAAACTGTTATAAATACTGTCATCAGGCAGTGATTGCATCAATTACAAAGTCAATTAAAACTTATGAAAATCAATATATATCAGCGCCTTTTACATCCGTAAATAATAGCTTTATTTATTAATATACAAAAAATAAATCAAGAGCAAATAGAGCAGATTTTAATTAATAGAGGAGTTTGAAGTCTTCAAAACCGGCGTGCGTCTATAAAGAGACTGATGCATGATGATGAGGAATTTATAATAATTTATATTTAAATCGAAAATATAAAGAGGCGGTGCATGAAGCAACGAATGAAAACATTTAAAATGGTGTATTTCATTTAATTTTTAAATTAATGTTGACACGGCAATTGCCAAATGTACCAGGTTAAGGTTTAATACAACCTATTGACTTACACGTTCAAAGACTTAGTTGTCATATAGAACATTTAGGGTTCCTCGAGTTTAACTTATATAGGATAGGATCTCGATCTAGGAGTTTAACTAATATAGGGTAGGTGAATCTATGGTCCTAACAGATTTTAGATAACTAAATTAACTTACATTGCTATTGATAAAATCTAAATTTGACTACGTTTCACATTTATCTTTTTTATTGGATTTTAACGTAGCGTTTTATGCAAAGTTGTAAGATACCAAGAAATAAAATATAAAGATTCATTTCAATAGTTTATTTGCAATATTTATAAGTTTTCATCATTTTTTCTCCGCATTTTTCTCCATTACGATTTCCTCTGGCTCTGTGAAAGATAACAGAAGTGAAATATATGAATACCTGTACAGCATTAAGTATAGTTGTTTTTTATAGAATTAAGGCGATCACAGGACACCAAGCAAAATCACCAGGATTTCCTGAAATTTCTAGGAAGCAAATAACGAAACATAACTATTTTTTGGATCGTCATTATTTAGTAACTTGTATTGTTATGCTTCGGAACGTTCTCAAGGATTTAAAAGATAAGTTAGAGCCATTAAATCAAAAACTAAATTAAAATTATGAACTATTTTCTGCTTCAAACCGTATATAAAGAAGTAAACTAAGTGCCTCTTTAACGGATATTACATAATTGTAAAAAAAAACCATTTTGTATTTTAAACATGCTCACAATAATTAAGATACGTTTTTAAAAATATTAATATTATTTTAGTAGCTATGTTTTAGGCCAACGTTTCTTTACGAAGTTTATAGGCTAGGACGGGTGGGGTCGTTTCAGAGCCACGGATCAGTTGTCACCGATATGTTTAGACCCTTCGCGGCTGTCGCCCGTGTCTAGAAGTGTAACAGAAAAATCAGCCGTAGACCCACCTATCAATGGACCACACTAGCGTGTAAGTCGCTACGTACCGGTGGCCTCATCGCCGTCGTTCCAACTCTGGACATCAGTGGACATGAAGGTGACGTACAGCGTGTTTGCCAACACCAGCATACCGGCTGTCAGCAGGAACATGATCCGCCATTGCAGAGGATCAGTCTGTGAATCACAATAACGATTCCTTCTCAAAACATCAACTCAACGTCAAAGTCCACAGAATTTATGAAGCCTGGATGGAATTTCAATTATAACGTAATTTGGTTTCTATTTAGTCAGTTATCATTTAAACCAAAATATTTGTTCTAAACGTCAGTTACATTATAAATTAAAATTACAACTATCCCCTCGATATCACTTGCACACTAGTGCCAAGCTGTATGTTATACATTAGTTTATTCACAATAGCTGTCCGCTAATAAAGTTCTGTGATGTTGCATTTGTTACAGCTCCATTGTACGAGTATAATCGATGGCCGGACGGCGGACAATTGGAAAGGAAATAGATCCCTCAAGGGAAATGAAGTCCATTTGATCGGTGAATAATTAAGCGGAACGCTTGCGTCCGATATTCGTCTACGATTCACGAGAGCACGGGACAATGGGGTTAATTGAGATACGAGTACAGATTGGATTCTCATATTGAGCTGCACGAGACGAGTTGATGAATGATTTTATTAAAATTTCTTCGTTGCCATTACACCGCGTGATAATTAATTGTTGCTTCTATTTTGAACCAGGTCTACATTCGTTGATATGGATAATTAGTAATAAAAGATTAAATTTATAGCCAAAGCGCCCAATGGACATTGACAAAGATGATAAAAGAGTCAATGTATGGAAATTGATCGGTAATATTGGTTGGATTATGGAATTGGTGCTACGCCAATTCTGATCTTTAAACATACATTTTTATTCATTTGCGAATGATTCATAATAGTACATTACAATACTTGTACTTTAAAAGAGAAGAATTGAAATAAGAAATAATTTTCTAAAAATTGATATTGAATCTGTAACTGCGCTTACCGTATCGGTGATAACGCTGGATACAACGAACGGGAGGATCACCACCATGCAGTTACAAAGAGTATTGCCAAACGCCATCAAAGCACCACTGTATCTCGGCGCCAGATCTATATAGTTGACCTATGAGAATATTGAAAATTATAGTATCGCATGTCAATCTAAAATAGAAAAAAACATTATAAACGACAATGTGAAATCATTTGGTATTATGAAAAAAAAATATTGTTTGACATCCTGAATTTTGTTATGTGTTATGAAAGTAATTAGACTAGACTAGACTGGATAAGTCAAGACTCGCTAGAAAAGAAGATCAAACTTGATCCACATCAAACAGCAGGGCAAATATCTCTTATATTAATACCTCTTCTTGGACAAAAGCAAGAGTATTTGCAAGATCTGACTGCGTACACCACCGCGTGCCACAATGCCACATACATTAACCTCTACTTTCTTCGAAGATTACCCTCGTATAGAAGGAAGATAGAATATTAATTATACACTACTTACCATCCATCCAGTATGACACGCTACATGGGAAGCAAGTGTCAGGATGATCAGAATAACGGCCAGAGTTGAGTCCGTGGTGAATGAGGCAATGGATATGCAGCATGCTGGCCCAATAGACCCTGTGGTTATAAAAACAATCAGCGGGCAGATTAGACTACGTAGTTTGATTTGGAATCATTCGATTATTCGAAATAAAATCCTAGTTTAAGCAGGTTTTGATCAGTCAATTTTAATATCAATTTCGGTTAACTTGATGTATCAGAAGCTTTCGTTAAAGATTGGTCATTTAACTTATTGATGTACAGGTGTACAGGTGATATACAGGTGTCAATGACGGTTCTAAAGTTATTCTGGTGCAACTGTCATACTAATGTATGCAACGATGATATTAGGCCATTGTTTTCTGGACTGGCTAATACGCCAATCTAAAATACTATTGAGTTTATTTATATTTAAATACCTAACGTATTGTTAATAATCCTTGTGCTCTTAATTGATAGAATTTTCCTGTTGGCGCAGAAGTCCGACAGATAGCCCACGGTTATTGCAGCAACGACTGCCGTAATGTATGGAAGCGATGACAGAAGACCACTCTGAAAAATTAAATAAAACGTTGCTGGACATGAACGTGAACACTAAATCTCTACAAACAGATATAATAAAGATGTTATGTGGTAGGCAGAGAAGTATACACTCCCATATTACCTCAATTACGTTTATAGCCACACATCGGGCCTGTTACCACACGCTGAGCACATATCCAAACTTCGAAAAAACTAGAAAATCTAATCTAGAAAAATATATTATGTTTTGAATATGTTAAAAAATAGTCGATGATTGGTGGCCTTTACTTGTGTTATATACCAGTTATTTTTGTTCAAATATTATATTGTACATAATAATAATAATAATATATTAGGATTGCGCAAACATGGCTAATCCAAATGTACGCAAAGTTCGTAATATAATAACGAGACAGGTGATAATTTACAAGTATAACTTTTAAATAAGTATATGTTTATATATAAATAATTTTTGTCCCAGCCAAAGAAAATACATTCGGGCTCATTATACGAATAATACAGATAATTCCAGCAGTCTAAATCTATAACCACTAAATTATTAGGCTAACCAGATTGTGAAAAAAACGATAGTTTATTAAACCAATACAATACCCAGTCTTAAATTATAAATCAGCAATAGCTTAGATAAAAGATGATAATAGATTTGGGAATTAGATTGCAAAATCCAAGTCCAAAATCTCCAAATAAATTAAAAGAATTTGTCGAACTTAATATAATCCTTCGAAATGGTGAAGCAATATATTTGGGGAAAATTCTTGGATCCTTTAGGTACGTAAATGTTGAACGACAACTCTAACCCTTCTTGTATCAAGAGAGCCTTATCTTGCAGAAAACAATAAAAATGATTGATGCTGATGAAATATAAATCAAAACTGTGACATGATTAATATTCAATGTCATCAACCCTGTTATTAATGTCCTAAAACAATTTGTAAGACGACGTACATCGGCTGAGCAAACACAGTAGCGATTCTTGATAACGAATACCATTCAAATATTTGTCGACACAAACAGTGTAACATTACAGTATCAATGATGACAACCTACTCCGTTTAACGCCATATTTACTTTATTCGCCTCATTCTGCACGTCACTGAACTTGTTCTACACCACTTGTAATAATTCATCGTGTAATTACTGATGCAATGTTTACGGCGCATACGCATCGAACTTGTTTTCACACATACAGTTCTGCAACGCATTGCTTCAGTTGTACCTCTAGAGTTACATTATTTCCATTCATCATACACTGTGAACTAAAAACAACTCGATATGTTTACAATTATTTGTTAACCCGAATCACTGTTCCAACATTTTGTTCAATCGGCTGCACAATGTCTTGTCCATCGTCATTGCGTGTCAAAAAACCAATAAAAATACCAATTTTGTTGATCATCTATCAGTTTAGTAGGACGTCTCTGTTTACTATAGAATAAAATTTATTCCGTACGATATGCACAATGATTACAATTTGTAATGAACTTCAATAAGTTGTTATTATTTTTTTTATATCTAAAGAGAGCAGCAAACGAGTTGGAAGCAGAGACAAGTGGATACTACCACACACAGACATTACCAAATATCTTGGAATAGACACAATCAGTATCAATATTAATACAATTGCTTAATATAACGACAAAAACAGGATTATCTATACGTTAGTCCCGATAAACTTTTACTAAGGGTGTATAGTATCCTTCCTACTCGAAGTTGCTCTGAAATAGTTACCGCTGAAGTTCGACATTGTCCCATTTAATGCTCGTTCAAACCGATAATCATTTACCGACAGAAATAGCTGTTGAATTACACACAATTTAAAAAGAAGATGATACGAGAAGGGATTACAATTAAATAATATATTATTATACACACCACTGTACCATCTGAAAAGGTAACAATCTAACAAAGTGGCATAACTCTACGTCCAGGTTTAATCTTTACGTGTGGGAATGTTCTAAGCCTTTTAAGAGATGAATTGTAGAGTAGCGTAAGCCTGAATAGGAGCGTATGCATGAGGGTGAACAATGCTGTATTGTGTGAGCTATTATTGCTAAACTTTAACAATAATAGTCGCCGCACGAGTAATGTTGGAGTAATCACGATGTAATACGAAACGCAGCTCTTATCAGCGGTAATAGCAAAATTTTAATACGCTAGTTAGTAAATACGCCACTGAAATGTATAAAGTATTATATTTCCATGTATTGTATTTCAAGTAGAACGTATAATCATTGTTACGTTTCTGATATTGCTCTTGTTAACTTACTGGTATTAAAATTCACATTCCTATTGTCATTCTCGAATATTTGTATTTTAAAACTACAAACATAACATTTATCTTGATAACACAATTGATAAAATCATCTGTGAAAAATCAATGTTTATTTAACAGTAGGAAAAAAGATAATTTGATCTCGGGGAAATGCGCAATTTACTACAAGGTACTACTTTGACTGCCTCTTTGGTCGTGTTTGTTGCAAGCGTGACTACCGATCGGGAGGTCGCGGGTTCGATTCCCGGGTCGAACACCACAAAACTTTCTAATTTAGTGTTTCTAGTAGTGGTTCGGATTCGGGATATGTGCCCGATGCATGACAATAGGCTCACCACCTATTTCATAGTGGGACCTCTTCGGGGATTACAGGCGTGAAGTGACGTTACGTTTCTAACATAGATTTATAGTAGTAGTTGGGAATCTGAATACATTCATTTGTATATAATGTGGTAAAAACTGACCATGCGTCTCCAAGTGGGTGTTCATAGGTAATTGAATCATAATGTGAAACAGCTGTAAACTTAACGTATATGCGAAGGATTTTTATAATAATGACGATAATTGTATTATTTGTGCTATGTTTTAGCACCAATGAAGCTAATTATAGTAATATCTCACTAGCTCTGGGTTGAACTCAGAAGAGCTAGGCAGAGGGGTTTAATACACTCCCACGTCTCTCCGATAACGATTCAGTCTCACCATGGAATAGGAGGTGAATCTATGGACATCAACCGGGCACCATTCCAGATTCCGATCTGTTAATGGTAATTTAAAATGTAAAACATAGTAAAACAAACCCTAACCGGGGTTCGAACCAGGTCCTTTCGATTAGCAGTTGTGCTTGCGACTAGTAAGACTAATGTAGCATTGTATGGTATATAATACATTTGGGTGTACTCACGCTCTTAATGTTGAATCCTAGGATTTTATGCATGTAGGTGGGGACCTGAGTGAAGAAGAACACGAAGCTGACGCCGCTGCCCACGTGGCCGCTGAAGCACGCCCACACGTGACGGGACGTCACGAATTTCTTCCAGGGCGTGTTGCTTTTCTATCAGTATTTAATTTACCATGTTGTCATAATAAATTGAAATTATATACAATTTTTTTAATATATCAACGAGTAAATCTGAATGTATGTTCAAATAAATGCATAAATGATTACTGGTAATGCATTTTTCTTAGAGCACTAAATACAGCCAGTTAGTAGCATATGAAATCTTCGGGAGTGTAAAAATAAGTCTAAACACTTCGAAATAATCATCATCGTCAGTGTATCTCAGTCCACCGTTGGACATAGACCTCCCCCAAAACGCCATTGCGCGCTGTCCTCGGCTTGCCGCGTCCAGCTTCTGCGTAAAGCCTTTCTCAAACCACCATTGATATCGACCCCCTTCTATCGTTCTACTGTATCAACACGAGCTTCTTATCAAAATGGGAAGGTTAAGGCCATAGTCTACCACACTGGCAAGTGCGGGTTGGCAGACAAACCACCGTCATAGCGTATCAACTATAATTTTGTTAAATAAAATCTTGTATTTTGTCATTTTAAAGGTCACTGTTTCAATTTACTTACTTGTTTAAAGTCTTTTCCGCAATGTCCAATGATATAACTCTTCTCCTCCCGAGATATTTTTTTGTGCTCAGCCGGCCCATTAGACCCGAATATAGTGAAAAGCGTAAACCAAATGAGACACAAAAGGCCTGTGCACCAGAAGGTGGCTGGCCAGCCCCAGCGGCTGTCAGCTAGAACCCCACCCAATTGAAAGGCTATGATATTGCCCAAACTGGATCCTGTTGAAAAAAATTACAATTTAGAATTTGATGAGTTGTAGGATCATTTTTGGAACATTAACAATTGATTTTCTCTAACTTAGAATTTCTGTTTCAAATTTCTTGTTGTGGTGGATATGTGTCCTGTGTTTAAAGTAAGCTCACTCCCTAGTCTATATTATCTCGTTGATAAAGTGGTTGCAAGCACGTCTGCTTAGCGGGAGGTCCTGTGTTTGATTTCGACTCGTCTAAATGTTGACCCTTCTTTTTCTTTTTTTTGACCCTTCAATCCTTCCACTGTTCGTACATGGATCTGTATTTAAAATGAAAAGGTCAAAGTCATCGTTTTACCACGTTGGCCAAAACCGGGTGGGCGGCCTCACACGCCTTCACACTTTTTTGTGAACTCTGAGGTGTTTGAATTTCCTCACAATACTTTTCATCAGCGTTATAACAGTTTCAACTTCAAAATGCACATGTCAGCAAAAATACAACATAGATTCCTGAATGTGGCATAAAATAACAGAAGTGCACGTATCCCCACTCAACATAATATTTCTGCTTTAGTTGCTTATCCAAACAGCCAATCGAATCGAGCTTTTATTGAATCAGTCTGCCTGTACGTTTAAATCTAATTTCCGCCGCACCTGTATACACATAGCTGCTGAGACTTCCGCGTTCATTCAATGGAACCCAATTAGCTAATAGAGAGTGAATGCCCGGATAGAAGCCAGCTTGCGACGCTCCTTGCAACAAGCGGCACGCGGCCAGCACCATCCAACCACCCTGCAACATGTTTAATGTAATCAATAAAACTATCCTTCCCGGGATTCGCGGCAAGTGTGTAACTTTATCTAGCACGCGAGGGATCAAGGTAGAATACATGTAACTACCCTTCCCATTGTATGTTGATGGACAGTTGATAGTGTTGACCAATGGACAACCATTCGAGTTACTTCTCTTAGTAGATAAAGGTTAATTATGTATAAGTAGAAAACTAAATCTCAGAGCCATTTCATGTGATTGGTTAAATATCACTTGGCATAAGCTGTATAGAAAAATAAAATATCTGAAAAATTGCATATCCGGTCTGAATAAACTTTTCAAACTTTAACATCATAAAAATTGTCGTAGCGATTGAAATAATTTTAAATTCCCTTTTGCAATATTCGGTACCAGTTTTTAATTAAAAATTGCTTTACTGAAGCCAATTGTTACAGACCTACATTTTGGGAAATATTGAAGTGAACACAGAACTGCGGCTTTTTGGAATGTAAACTTAGGTTAACATGGTCAATTCGTTATGTAAGCTATTGTCTTTTGCACTTTATATTATCATGGAAGGCCTATCTCTCACTTTCAGTGATCAATTAATGTGAAAGGGCTTCTTCTGTTATATGTGGTTATGTTTTGATGTGTTGCTAATCTACGACAAACGTTTTTATGCGGGGATATAAGTAATAGAAGTGTTTGATAGTACTTCGGTAGTTAATTTAAGACTAGTTTTAATTTTCACACTTAAAAGATTAACCCACTGAAACTGTTAATCTCCTTAAGCGACATGAGTCAGAAATGTGATTATAAAATAACAAATGATAACCCAAAAACATTTTCGGGATTGACCAATATCTGGCGTAGATAAACAATACACGTTTTTAATTAGCAAGCATTTCCTTACTATGCTTGTAAAAATCAAAAATCATACATTGAAATATCCTTCACGGCCTTGAAGTGTTCATGGACTTTATGAACGATAAATAAATACACAGTCATGTGCAAAAACAACATTGTTTTCCATTCCCATGGTTATGTGGCTGTGTTCTCTTACAGAAGCATCATATTTGAAATTATTTTTAATATATGGAAAAAATATATTTCATACCCAGGCAGTCAACGACGGAGCAGCGATAGAGACAACGCCGTTAACAAATAATGCTAACTGCAAGGGAATCTTCCCGCCCCATCGTTGGCAGACAAGTCCCATAGGGAACATTGTGATGCAGTAGCCTAAGAAAAAGGACCCTAATACCATTTCTTGGGTAGATTTCTTCCAGTCATAGGTCTGAAAAATATAAAAATAAATTTATTTTTTCACACATAATCCCGTCATAACCATCATCACCAGCCTCATGGATTTATGGACTTAAGTAGGTTTTTGAACATAATCCCCATATATCGCTTTTCGGACTGCCTATAACGCAGTCAATAGGTGGCCAGGGCAATTAGACTGCTTAAGCAGGCCACACTACAGAGCCATCAGCCAACGCCGGAGATTGCCGATTGCCGATCCTATGCGAGGCAGAAAAAAATACCCATGGTAGATTACCAATGTGAAAGAGTCAATGAATTCCAAGCTAGCAAATCGCGGTACAAGTTCAATTTATGCAAAACCAATGCTTGTTTTCTAAAAACAGACTAGACTACTTCAATAAAAAACATTCAATGAAAGGTGTCATCGTACAATACATTTCATAAAATTAATTGTGGACTATAAATTATTTGACAGGCAAATTATTGACCGTATTATAAATTATTAAGAAATTGCAGTTAAAGCGATTGTATAGAAATTAAAAGTCTGTTCTATGCTTTACAAATTAATTAAAGGAATAAATCAAAAGGGATGGACATA
>DWEI01003978.1:0-12168 GCA_018245875.1 Mysoria ambigua | reverse complement strand
ATTGAAATAGAAATGTTATAAAGAAACTTGCGGGTTTTTATACCCATATACCTTATATATATAGACATTAGTTCAATTTAGTCACTTAATTGCTTCTTTAAATATATATATCTATTTATTTTTGTATAATTATCTGTTTTTCATGAATATTATAATATGAATGAAAAACATATAATATTCATAAAATACAATGTATATGCACTTTGGGTATTAATAGCCACATGTTTGTAATATGATGAGGTCCAAAGTCAGAACTAAAAATGCTAGTACTCGTTTTATCTTCTTCATTTTCATCACAATTAAAACTGTAGGGAATTAAATTAGTTGCTTGAATGATACTGAATCATAAAATAATGGTCAATGATTCGTATTAAACCCTACTGTTTGAAATAGATCTTTCCTTTGTGGCTTGAGTCTGATGCAAGCTCTTTGCTAAGTGTCACTCATATCTACTTCCTTGTTTACCCAATGAAATTGTCGATACTCTGTTAAAACGATAATCCTTATACTAAATCTCCCATCCGAACGCAAGAAATCGTTAAGAGTCTTATCGAGTTTTAATATATTAATAGATAATGTGAAAAAATCTGCCGTTTTGTTCTATCAGAATATAGGTATTCATTATACATATATAATTTAAAATAGAAAGATAGGAGCATAAAATAATAGCGTATTTAAAATTTTAAATACCGTGCTTTTTGTCCCAACAGGCATTTCATTATAATTTAAAAGAGGAAGATACGTAGAATAATTTCATATTTTAAATTTGGAATGTGTTAAGAACATAATTTACCTATTTTGAATAAAGACTATGACTAAATATTAAGACATCAAAATATCAATCGCAAGCGTAAATAGGTCTAAAAGTATCACATTAAACTTAGGCACACCGATAACTTTAATATTAGAGATTTCTTAGGTCAAATGATTGTTTTTCATATTTTAAAGGGAACATTACGCAATCTAGTATGTTTGTAACCAACATATGTCAGACTAACCCCCGTTGAGATTTTTTTTTAATCTACAACTACTAATTACATTAATTGAAGTCAAAATTCATGCGATGAAAAAATTAAAGATTTATCCCTCTTAATTATAGAAATTACCACAACTATTAGAAAGAGTATAATGTTAATTATACATATATATCATAGATGTACGTATATATATGTAAGTATGTTTGCGTCAGGTCCGTTACGGATCACGCCAAGAGCACCCAGTGTCAAATATATCTATCATCAAAGTACTACCGCACTTCCACATTCACAATCGCTTTGTACACGCACGCCAGATCTAACGATAGATGTGAATATAAATATATAATACTTTCGAGAAGATAACGCTTATAACATGCATTTACACGTCACCACGCGATAAACATTGTCACCGTTGACCTCGTCCTATTTTATTCCTATATTATATTATTATATTATATTATTGGATCTTTGAAGTGAATACAATACTTTATGCGATACAGTATATCACTATCATTTCAGGAATTACAGCATGATATTATGATTTTTTATATTATTAAATTTTCTTTGTTTCGTTTAACATTCTTAGCTAGATACGTAACATCACACCTGGTATCTCTGAAGGCGTATGTTAAGGAGTGTAATATACTCCCACGTTTCACAAGCTTACGGCCTACTATGGAATAGGTGGTGAGCCTATTGCCATATACTGGGCACTAATCCGAACCTATAGTATAATATGAAAAAAATATTCAATTGTGCCTACCCAGAATTTGAACTCAGGACCATTCGACTGGCAGTCGCGCTAGTAACTAACACGACCGAGGAGGCAGTGAAAGAGGATGGCGAGATCATTAAATAATATTACGATCTTATATAATTTAGAGTATCTTATAACCGTTTTGTGTTAAAGGTTAATATATTATGAACAATAAAGTACGATGTATTTTCTATGTGATAAATCTTTATTGTAAACCAACGTAGTTTTATGGTAATAGATTTCCGTAATGGATCTCTATATTGACCAAATTGTTTGATTTCGATATGAGTATAAAAACGGATAAAATAGATAATTATTATAATAGTTATTCTACGTTCGTCAATATAATTCTTTTTCGTAATTATAACTATAAAATCACATCCGGTCGTAGAGACCATATTTTCGTAATAAAAATTGGTCAATTATATAATACATTCTTTTGAATTCCTTAACATTATCATATGGGTCCCTTCATAACTGATCTCGTTGGGATTCTAGTTTCTGTTCGGGTACCATCTGTCACGCTGGCCATTTTAGATTAGCGTACATCGTTTCATTTACTTAACAATACAAGGAATTATTATTTCAGTGTTTGTATCTTATACCACTTCATCATCATCATCATCATCAGCCTACAGCTGTCCACTGTTGAACATAGGCCTCCCCTAAACCTTGCCACGTAGCTCGGTCCTTATATAACCTTATATTATTTATACCACTTATATAATCTATTTTTGAACGCCTGCACAGTTCATATATGTCAACCAAGAGCTTTACTAAAGAGTTCTACGCATCTATTGCCGTCTGTTTCTTATAAAAACAAAGTACGTAGTGCAGGAAACGGTGTATATTTAAGTAACAGTGCATATATCAATAACGTTATCTTCACATTCAATATTAACACAGCGCAACATTGGACTATAATTTGTTATGAAACTGTTATCTGTAAAGATAATATTGTTATGTAACGTTAACGTCCTCAAGCGATATTCTTATGTCGCTCTGTGTATACATTTAATAGTTCGATACAGTGTTTTATTGTTAAAATTATGTCACGATAGGATTTTTACAGGGTAGACAGGGAGCACGGAGTGCCAAATGTCTTCACCCTTATAGTACATATAATGTTGTATATTTATCATTCTTTTCATAAACACATGCCGGTTTCAGATACGTCTCCATTACTTACCAAACTATTTGGTGAAGTCCTTGATTGGTAACTTTTATTGAATAAACTCGAAGTAAAACAGGTGTGAGTCTTATTATATGTATAATTTATTGACGTAACTATGTAATCGGTATGCGCTTTTCATAGCCTTTTATCGCAAACATATGTTCACGGTGTGCGAATGATAACCTTTTGATAGCTGATAGCGTCGCAGGAAGGTGTAATTCCCATCATAATTATTACACTGTATTATTTAGTGGCTAATTCATTGAGCGAAATCTCTGAACCGGTGTACCGACCTGTAATCTCGATTTTGTATCTGCGATGAACGATGGTCATACAAGCTAACCCCGCCCAAGGTCATGGGATAAAACACTATGATTGTATTTATTTCATTAGCGTTTGTAATTATTGTGTCTCGAATAGGGTTGTCTCACACGACTTTTTTATGTCGGTGTCATCCACAACTCTTTCATCGTTACGTTGTTGGCGTGGAGTCTCTTGTCAGCGTGAGAATTCTTAGACTTTGAATATAGAACATACTAGTATTTTAGACGAACGTTATGGGGAACTTTATAATGTGCACGATTCCTCTCGATGTTTTCTTTTAGCTAGTGACATTTTAAAATAGTATGCAGGTACATGATTTTGCAGGGAAATTGATTTGCATCAGGATTACAATCCAAGATGCCCGGAGTGGGAAGCTAAAATCTGAATTATAGGCCGCCACTGCTTTATGTTGTAGTTTGTCCCTTTCAAACCAAGAAGTTGATTGTTAGAAGTCCACATTATTATATAATTGCAAGTACTAAAACAGTTAAAGACTTACATTTTATCGTTTAATTTCTTAGGCTAATAAAGTTTAAATATGAAATCCTTAATAAAAAAGTGTAATAATAAAATGATTACATAAAAATTTATTATGTAATTTAAAATTTAATAAAAATATACATTAAGACACTTTGTATTCTAAAATGTAATGGAAATATACATTAATAAAATATACCGGCCTTTAATCTACCTTTGAACGTCATTTATTTGTAGTAACACGTTGGCGGCGGTTCCCGCCATTTTGAATTTGTCTGAGCCGCGCACACAACGACGCATTGTGCGCAACTTCCGGAAAAGCGCGCGGTTTGGGGTCACTGAATGTTGCTCTATGCTTATATTTACTTTATTTACCAATTACTTCTTTATTTATGTGGCCCACATACAAAATTTACTAATCAATAATATGACTATTGAGCTGTATGTCTGTTGGGTTTCCATTTATAGCAAAATCTATGAAACAATACCTTCGTTAATGTGAAGTTTGTGAAGTACAATATCAATGCAATGAAAATGCTTACATGATAAGGTCAGCTTACTACTTAATTTTGAATATATTTAACGCACAACGCAATGGCATATTCGCTATTATAATATCAACATCATTTTCTCTATATGAAGTTTATATATATACACATAAGAAAATAATCTGCTTGGATAACAAGTTAAAAAATCAATTCTCATGAGTAAATTGAAAATAGATAAGTTTCTACAGTACTTACAAATGCACTAGTTTGTAGCTGGCTGAACTGTTACGTGATGCGTACGAGGCACGTTGATTTCGGTCCAGTCATCGGCGTCAGTGGGCACGCTATGGAGAATTAGCGGTGCGTGTCGTTGGGTGATTCGCTCACATCGATGCTCTCCCATTGTCGCTCCCCCCTGTATCTGATTTAACTGAATTATGATGTAGAAATGTCCACAATTAGGATTTGGATGTCCAGTAGTGAGGCCGTGCCGAACCGGTGAAGTGGTCCGAACTTTGAGTGCCTGTGGTTTATTTGGACTTGTGCTACGTTTAGCTACGGCGCGTAGACGACGGTTCGCGAGGAAGCTCAAGTAAGTTGAGAATCACTGGGATACGAAGTAAATATAAAATTTTAATAGGTTGATTATATGGTTATCCGAGTTCCTACTTTCTAATACTCATTATCTTTACAATTACTACATGTATGTATAAACATACTCGTAAATGTTGTCGCTCGAACTTTGGTAATAAATTGTTTTAGTAAGGTTTTGAAAACGCCTTTCATGAAAACTAAGTAGCGTTTATAATCTTAAATTTTGAAAGTTATGAGCTTTGACGTTTCTCAGTTCAAAAAAATGTTTGTACCTAGTTGTTGATAAAAAACATTAATGTCTTGTTTTATTCCCTTCCATTAATCAGAGCACCTCTAATTCATTACGAAGTGTTGCATAAGGACGTTATTTAAATTAGAAGGTAATATAAAAATAAAACAATTAATTACTTTGCTCGAGTCAATAATATAAGCGAAAATTAATTTAACTACATTACTAATACCATACGAAAACAGTAGTGATAGCCTAGTGGTTTGAAATTCGACCTTTCACTCCGGGAGAACGGGTTCAAATCCCAGGCGCGCTTCTCTTAAAAATGTGCGTTTTAAGTTTAAATATCACTTGTTATTACGGTGAAGGAAAACATCGTGAGGAAACCTGCACACCTTGAGTGTCGAAAAAAATGTTCTCTAAGGTGTGTGACGTTTGCCAACCCACATTTGGCCAGCGTGGCAGATTACGGCCTTAATCCTCTCACTCTGAGAGGAGACCCATGTTCCAACAGTGGAACGATAAAGGGTTGATAACGATAATCGACGAAAACCTGACTAAATAATGTTGTCAGTGTTGATGTAAAGTAGTTCTGTACTGTGTCAGCGTTTCCTTTTTTATTACACGCGAGTGATATCGTGCCAATGAGTACCTTGCCGGGGCGCCTTGGTCGCTTGCATGGCTGCTGGGGGCCCCGATTTACATAGATACCACACGAAACATTTAACATGAAAATATTAACACGATATCCTCGTTGTGGGCTTTATAGCTGATCGTGAGTGATCAGCCATCGCGGTGAAAGAATTACTCGCTATGTCCATGGCGCGCCGGGCAGCCTATGTGCCTATATGTTCTTAATCAGACATAGTCGCTGCCCGGAGAGGCACCCAATTGCACTTACTGCTGTTCTATTACAAATAAATACGGGTTTGATTACTTAGAGGATGGTAAGAAGTGTAGTCTGGGATATATCACGCTAGTTATAATAATTCCATTCTTACACTTATAAATTAGACTCAATAATTCTAATTTTGGTAATTTACGAGTATATGATGTTATGAAACCATATGTTGCTTTTTGTCGATTTTTTATCGCTCAATTTTTGGAAAATGGATCCCTCTCAGTGGTCAAAGTCATAGTCCACCACGCTAGTCAAGTGTGGGTTGGCAGACATCACACGCTTTTATGTTTAATTTTTTTTATGAACTCTAGGTGTGCAGATTTCCTGTTCCACAATGTTTACCTTCGCAGTTATAGCAACTGATTATTAAATTAGAAAAAAAAACATATTTTATAAGGAGGTGTGAGATTTGAACCCGCGCATGCGGCGAGAAAGTCGGACTGATATATTATGTACTAATTAGATATTTTGTTCGGCAAATACGATAATTATGTTTATTTAGGATGTTTATTTATATATTCAGGAAGTAACAATATATAAACTGAACGCATCCTCAAAGCATTAAAAATTAGTAATAGTCGTTCTGAGGCCGAAATTCGACCCTGATCATTTAAGTTCTTATTACAAAGAATAAACCTCTACAAATGGTTACTCTGTAACTACAGACTGCTTACTTATACGCATGACGTTATTAGGATAGTCTGAAAAAATGCCCTTTGTAATACACAATATGCATTTTAACTTCGCGCAATCTTCTATACATATAAATTAAAAAAATGTATATTACTCTGAGCTCGTAATATTCTTAAAATGGGGTACGAAGATAACTTTACGGGTAT
This sequence comes from Mysoria ambigua, assembly GCA_018245875.1. Classification (NCBI taxonomy): domain Eukaryota; kingdom Metazoa; phylum Arthropoda; class Insecta; order Lepidoptera; family Hesperiidae; genus Mysoria; species Mysoria ambigua. Next base: position 5,408 of record DWEI01003978.1, on the reverse strand, counting down.
TATATGAACACATATTTGAAGACGTTTTCACAGAAGGTGACGTCAGAAGTTCGGTTAACAAATGAGTATGTATTGAGAGTTTAATGAATGTTGACGATACAAAACAAATTTACCAAGACTATAGCAGGTCGAAATACTTAGGCTCTATTTACCTGTGTATATAATAAAACATTATATTAATGATTCGTTCGTATTATGTATAAATCGGCGTGACTTATGTTCGTTTTCCCGGAACGGCCCGACCAGTTTCCGATCTGTACGAGGTGGTTCTGATTCATTATTGTTTACCGCTACTATCAACCGATCGAAGAGTATTTATAGCTGATATCAGACTGTTTACCTCACTGTAATGGCGTGACGCCGGCGTGACGCATCAACGTGCATGTGCATTATGCAACTGAGCGCATGCCACTAATGGAACACGTGCTACTTGTTACCGGAAGTATGTTTTAATTTGTAAGCTACATGTCTATTTTTAACTTGTTTTTAAGTTTGAAAATATCAGTTAAATTGATATGATTTTTTAAACCAAATCAACGTCCTTTTTATTACAGTATATTAAATAATGCCGTGATTCTTCTAATCATGGGTGAATAGGACTTTCTCAGCAATGTCTGCTCTATCCTAGGATGCAGGCGTGCGCACCATCAGGAGGCATCGCAGCCAAACCCTTCACTACATTTATATAAATATAATAAATTCACTACATTTATATAAATATAAATAAGTATAAATAAGTAATATAAATAAGCTTTTATAAAAATCTGGCCCAGTGACCCTCAATAATAATAAAAGACACGAAAAAATCACAATACCTATTTAGTTTAGAATGTACGATTCATTTTAGCAGTGATTCACCCACTCATGATTATCATAAGCCTATCTCAGTTGACTACTGGATATAGTATCCTTCTCGAAACAGCACCACCGCTTTGTTTACTACCCCTACGGAGCAAGGGTCTCCACTCCGGGACGCCCACTCCGCAGGTTATGTACCGCGGGAGCTGTGGTTCTTCGCCGGACAGTATCATTTTATACTGCATCATATCATTTTTTTTATCATCACGTTAAGTGTTTTCCCGCGTGGACAAACAGCATCGAGTACCAAATATGTATAACTTTATTCTAATCTCTTTTCTCTATAATGCGTAATAAAAAATGCTTAAGTCTTGAGAATCGGCACATCTTGGGTTTTTTTTATGTTATGCCACGTTAATTATCTGGTTGTTAGCAATGAAAAACGTGTTATGTGAAGATATAATATCATAACGATTTATATAAATGTGTATATAGAATGACATGTAAAGAAAACAACGCTAACGACTGAAATAGTCACGCGAGCGTTATTATCAATGTTTATTCCGTGGTAAATACAAGGTTATCGCAACATTCTCTTGTTTTCTAGTCACAGAACAACAAGATGTGATTGAGTGATTTCAAAATACGCTAGTCGATGTTGGCTATAAGACTACAACCGCCATGTACAGTACGATATCTGTTTGAGTAAAGAGTATTTTTACAATACTTTACTCCCTGGATTTAGGTACAAAGTGGAGGTCTTAAAATTTGTGTGCATGCAAATGAGACTAAAATATTATATTCGAAAACTAAGTTTAATAAACTAACATTACACATTAATTATTTAAATAAAAACAAAACATTACACGTCATCGTTTATTTTTCATTATTATGATTGTTTCAATTTATCGTTTTAAAATTACAATTGCGCTAATGTCAAGTTTAAGGATGATGCGAAAATTAATTTCGCTATGAAAATTAAAAATAATATATAATTGCCGCGCAGTATTAAAAATAACATAAGCTCATTAAATATCTAATTGGCGAATATAGTAAGTAAAGTTATACAAATTATTAATGTACACGCGGTATCCACGATTTAAGAGTCACGAATACTGTTCCGATACCCGGTTACGTTCCCCGTCCACATTTAAAAGTGTAACAATTTGATGACGGTGATCTTGTATAACCACACAATCCTGTACTCTGTTTTCATTTGATAGACACCACGCTAAGCATATACGCAGATTGTTTTATGTGTTCTTTATTCTAATGTAATTAAATACGGGCGTGATGTTGTTTTGTTATGGTATATTTAAATATTTTTCTTTCAAGAACCATAACAATACGGCCGGGTTAGGTTATTGAAGTATTTCGAACTTTTCAAAACGACGCATATAATTCCGTGATGTGGAACATACTAATATTTATTTGCATTTATTTGCATAAACACGGAATTTTGGGCATTGAATTATAGGGATTGACATTCTTGGATATTTAAGTGCAATTCCTTTTATTTACCTAACGTTTCTTCTCTATTAAAATTCTATATGATTAATAATAGATAATTATGCGTTAACGAAGGATTTAGTTGACGCGCGTTAACGACAGTAAAACAAGACAGATGCGTAATTTTTACAACCATTTTTTTTATTTTGCAAGGTTATATCCATGGCGGCTGTCAGCGTAGATTGCTGTCAATTCATTACGGAGAGGTTAAAGGGAGCCGTAAGGGCCTGTTTAAGTGAACATTTCTCGTCGACAGGAAGATAAAGAAAGTGCACGTGTAATCGTATCGGATTGATTTCATCAACAATCGGCATGCGAGTTGCTGGCGGATACTATAATTTAAAGAGAGACACGAGTACCAATTTTATTCTCTATCTCTTTCTATGTACGAGATGACTGTTTGCTCGGCTCGCCTACCTCACGCATATAATACCTCAGTGGGTAAAAAAGGCCGCGGTGTGGCAAGGAATGCTGTCCACATCCCTTTCCCACGGGCCCGTCCTAGCCCATCCCACTGGCACAATGGCGAACAGTTTTCACACTATCTCGTTCTGCGCGATCGCTCTCCATAGAGTACCGTTAAGTCACGTGGGACGAACGAGCTACTTCCGCTATCAATTTGAGGAAACGCATTGATCAGATGGAGGCTCACTTTCACTGTTATCCGCTTTTGATTGATTGGGACTGTGCGCACAATGACTCTTTGTCTGCTATCATATCCACAGCGGTCATCCGAACTTATCAATTTCGATCTGTTTCATTAATAATGCGTACAAGTCCTTTTAGTTGAGTATTAAACCGACTAAACTCACGTACATTTTTTCGAGATAGCCCGACTAGGTATTAATACTTTTGAAATTGTTTTCGCGAGAAAAATTTAAATTTTTATGTATGATTATATATTTATTGGGTGCCGCGCGTTGCGTTTGAATACTCCGCTAATTGTGTTGGTCACAAGTGTGACTGCCGATCAAGAGGTGTTGGGTTGAGATGCCCGGCGTATGGACTTACCACCCATACCATAGTGGGACATAAACGTAATCGGTCAAATGTAGCAGTGTTCTATATTCGTCTGTTTGACTCTTCCGGGATGACAGGCGTGATGTCATGTTATGAGCTACTTTTTACGACCATCTTGATTATCTTCATAATAATGAAATATTTCATAATAATCTCGATTTTTGTCATAAAAGGAACCCTAATTAAGGCCACTTCAGCTATTTATCTGTAATAAGTTACCAGTAGAATATGGCGACAGAAAAACTAAATCTTTACTCAAAAATCCAAGTTGTTAACGCATCAACAGTTAATATAAATGTAATCTTACTGCGACGTATAAGCAGCTTGTCTGCTTAGTTAATGAATATCAAATTTCAAACTATACTTACAACCTCACTCGCGCGAACGAGGCCAGTGTGAATACTGGAGCAAAATACACTGGAGGACGTCTAGGTATCATATGGACCTGTGTCCGCGACGGTCCAATGTGGACGACGCTTACGCAGCGCAGAACGAGTTTGGCACGGCAAAAAACTTAATGCTCTCTTTAATAGGTTAGAGCGTTAGAAATTTATTATACGGAATCTAAATAGTGGTACAGGCGAATAGCGTCACGTTATTTTAGTCAAAAACAAAATCGATTTCTTTTTAAAACAGTTGTAATGAGCCATGTCTATAAAACTTTGCCTATGTTTTTCAATACGTTGATTAAAGGATTGCTTTAACCTTTACGTCTATTAAAAACTAAAAAGAACACGTAGAATATTATTATTACGCTATATTATGTCAATTACAAGTACTTAGGTACGTATATTTGGTGAACCGAGATGAATCATAATTCCTATATACTAGTTTGCAAATGATATTCTAGACTTCAATTTGTAAATCGCACATCCCTTTTCAGATTTAATGCCACTGATAACCGTTTTAATTTTGGACGTCGCATCATTACCAGAATTGCTCTGACGAGGACATCGTTCGCCGCACAAAGACCCGGACGCCGACTTCCGGTCAGAGCGGCACATTTTTTGGAAACGCCAAAATTTTCATAGCGGCCAGTGTTCTTTGTTATGCAGATTCGACGTGTTTTATGTTCATTGTTATCGAGCTCCGCTGTCTGCGTAGGGCGTCTGTCTTGTACTTAGCTGTTTAATGTGTCGCCCCGGAAATAATCATGTAATGAGCAACGAAAGTATTAACCAATAGAAGGTAGGTAATTATGGCGTCAGTGTCGTTTGGCAGATTCATACATGGAAACAGCGATATTAACATAATTTATTCTCATGTAAATTAATGTTAAGTTAATAAAAACTAAGGTCACCTTACCGTCGTTGTAAATTAGTATACAATCCAGTTGGATGTCGCTTCTGAATATTTACGGATCACTAGTGTTTGCTACTTGATCGTTTACAATAACCTCGTTTTTCCTCAAAAATTCAATTAATTACATCGTCACGGCAAATTCCGTTGACGGTAGGCAGAGCGCAGCTGAATGCGCCTGGTTTATGTCTTTACCTATACAAATCTGACGGTCTTCGGCATAAAAAAGTATTATTTTTATTAGAGTATTTCATATTCACTTTATTAGAGTATTTCATTTATATCATAAAATAATATCTTATTTTACGAAGTAAAAAATTAAAAAAATACTTGTACATAGGCTTAACGCGATCAATTAAGAAGTCTATTGAGACCGCTACGAGAATGCATAAACTAGATTTTTTCCAAACACTGTTTGCGTTCAAACCATTTAAATGGCGAGTGCTCGCACCCCTTTTCACGCGGCGGCGCTTGCTAACGGTACAGATGACAAAGTCGTGTCCGTGTCTGTAATAACGGCTATCAATAGCTAACAGTACATTACCGCGGTTATTTTAATACCGGCCGTATTATTTTCAATTTTATGTACGGAGATAAAATGCTTTGTATGACCGAGCGCGTATGATATTATAAAAGATGTAAATAAATGTGGAAATACAACAAAGGGTAACATTTTCCAGGAATTTATATTGCCGTCGATATAATGACCCTATTGTTGCGAATGATAATACTATTATACTGTCGCGCCCTGCGTTTCTTGAGGTAGGTAAAGAACATCAAAT
>DWEI01003977.1:0-12168 GCA_018245875.1 Mysoria ambigua | reverse complement strand
GATTCACCTTACAAATATATTTAAAACAAACCTTGTGCAAGATGCTTTTATATATAAATTTTTGTACCTAACGTTCGATGATAAACAAATCTATAAAATACCCATAAAGACATCGATATTGGACTCGGAAATCCATCACATAATACCTCGGTAACACGTACCACACAAGAATGTAATTGTGAACATAAATATAGCCGATTTCTGGAATGTTTATGCGTTATATTATACAAGACCGCTTGCATTGTGACGCGTACGGAATTAAAATGTGTTTGCACGTTTGATTACTACGCGACATTGTTATACCGGTAGTAAATTACAGAAGCGCCACTTCATATAAGTGCGTGCGGATTTCGCATACCAATGTATGTAAGGCAACTACTCCACGATACATAATTCCACATGGATATTTTGTCTATGAATAGACTGCCCGCTTGCTGTAAAGACGAGTTTTTATGAACGTAATAATTTAATGCCTGCAATAATTTGAGTATAAGTGGATACTTAGATGTTTAATTCAAATTCTTTTCTTGGTCATCGTAGCGAAAATAAAATAAGCATTTTTCGTAGTTAATACAATATTTTGTGTTCACTTAGATTCACCATAAATAGTCTCTATAATGAGAAGAAAATTGATTAGATGATCTGTCATGCAATATTTTGTGTACAATGAATCGAATAGATATTACAGTATTCTAACATGGAGTACTTATATCCTTGTAATCAAAATTATCGTGTTGCTGCACATCATTCATTGGAAGCTGTACATCATTCATTGGAAGCCGATTATAAATAAATATTAATTTGTTTTTTCAAGAATATGATAACATTAGTTTTTCTATAGAGACAGTAAAAAATCGTGTACGTTAAATGGAATTATAGGAACCTAATTTAAAAATACTGGATATTTATTAATTTTTCTATATAGGTATTAGGTTATTTTTTCTATATATGTAGGTATCGGGTGCTTATCAGTATCGTCACGAGACATATAATATTACATAAATAATAACACATAAATAACGAGGCATATAATATTAAAACACTTACATAAAAAGCGTATACTTATACATTTTAGAAAACGGCCGCATTAATTGAGGGGGTCGCGATAATTTTGCGAGTACGAATTGAAACGACACAATCGCGTCGCGTAGCGTCACCGAGCGGGGCGTAATGTCGTAAATCGTGTTTGCGAGTTGCGTTGCGTTATATCGGTGGCGCAGAGTCGCAGGACACTTATGTCCAATTCAGCCGCCGGTTCGTTGCCCCGAGGGCTGGCCGCAACAAACGATCCGCTGAGTGACGTCACGTGATGCGCATCGCACTCGAGTTGCAACAGACTAACGCCCTCCTCGCAGGTAGCCGCATACCGTACGTGCTACTACGGCGTACGGTATACGTAATGCGCGCATACGTTTGGCATCGGCCGTTGTCACGATTTTGATTTTACGATGTGTAAATTTATAACAATGTTCTGTTCTTGTATGAGAATCGCTTTTAATTACAAATTAAACTGATGTCGTTATATGATAATAAGATTATTGTTGCGAAAGGGCCGCGTTGTAAAAACATGCAGATAAGAATTATTTTTATGATTGATGATATCACGTCGCGTCTCTTACGCGGTAGGCAGAGGCTGCGAAATATCTGTATATACAAAATAAATGAAAAAATTTAAACTGCATCGTTCTCGATTAATGATTATTATTGATATTAATCGAAGAGTGTTAACATGTTTAAAAATTGGCACATCTACTGATAAGGCCTCATGAAAATTACCGGATTTAATCTCATGAATGTTAAATGTGGGACCTAGTTGATTTTTATATATTTTTTTGATATTTTAATAATACGTTGAACTGACATTTTTATGGTCATTTTTTTCAATATGTACATATCTCATTACCGAGCCACATTTTGCTATTAAAAATTGTGGGCTGTGCAAAAGTGTATGTATTTATGCAAAACAATTTATTGGCACAATTTAAAATAATGACGCATGTACACAAACATGTAATTAACATATGATTATGTGTGGACGTTTACGATAAATGAACTAGTTCAATATGTGTTGATCTAGGTATCGTGAAGTTTCGCGTAAGAATTGGTTTTGTTATGCGGGAAAATATAATATTTATGGTATTTCGTGTAACAAAAAAATATTTTCTGTCAGGACTTCTTTGTTTTTGTATAAGTATATTATTTTTGTATAAATATATAAGTATATTGATATTTCATGTAATAATAAAACTAATCTATGTAATTACTCGCGTTTACAAGACTTTAGTATGAAAAAGGTTTTATAGTACATAGCTCTTTACGTTTAACTTTGTGACACCCAATGTGAACACGACACAATGGTTTTTGTCACATGCAAGTAAATGTAATAAATAGAAAAATAAATTGACGCGATAGATCTAATACGGTACATTTGACCGCTGGCGTGTTCTCACAAAATATTAGCGTACTTACTTAATTAACGCCCAACGAACTCAATTCCACGAAATTAATTGAGGTCAAAGAATTTGAGTGCACACGTCTCAATTAAGCGCCAGCGTTCGTTACAACGAAATTATCGTCGTCGGAGGTTGCTGCAATTTACTTCTGTCCGTATAAATAGCGAGCGACAACCGCGTTCTCGACACAAACCGACAAACTCGTGCCGGCGATCGCGCGCACACAATAGGCGTTAATATCGAAAAGCGTGCGACAGGAATGCCGTCGGCGCGGATTCGGGCAGGTAGAATTTTTAGCACCTCTCTGATCAGATCCTGGCGTGTCATAAGCCACCCACGGGTTCTAATTAAGCCGGTAGCCGACGGAGGCGCCGGGCCGACCATAACGCGGCCGGGGGCGCCGGGTCGTCGGCCGGCGGTGCCCTCGCGTGCTACAATTGCACACAATACGCCCCCGCGCGACCCGCCGCACCAAAAAGTTAGAAAAGTGCGGCACGGTGGGCCTCTGATAGCATCTCGGCGCCACGCCGCCAGCCGCCGCCGCGCCGCGCCGCGCCGCCCTACCTACCTCTTGAGGCTTTAATTCGAACATTTTGTTACTGTCAGCGTCTCGAGGGAGCGCATCCGTTGTCAAATCGGAGCTGTGGCTGGCATTTAATTGGAAGCTCACTTCTAAATTTCCGTGAATTATTGCATACGTTAAGGAATTTAAGGCACTCCGGTATTGGATGCGAGAACCAATAGTACAGTCACACGGGGATCTGATTTATTTTATGGGTTTTTTTTGTGTCAAGATCCTCATTGTTGATGATAATAAAACGATCTGATACGCCACGGTCGGTGAAATGCGGTGAGTTACGCAGAGCGGCAGTAGGTACCTCCCACGGCCGGTGGCGGTTCTTGTTATGAACTTGAATTAAATGAATGACGCAGTTGTATGAATGGCGCGGCAATGAATGTGAGTCGGAAGTGCGAGGCGCGCTTCAGCACGCTAGCCCATCGCGCACGTGCATCCGCACCGCACCGCACCGCGCCGCACCGCACCGCGCGCACCGCACCGCAGCGTCGCACGCCGCAAGCCGCACGTACTCCGCAGTCTACGCGGTGCCTAGCATATTCAATGCTTGTTTACTATTTGCAAATATGTATATTAATGATAAAGCATATTTTCCAATGATTGTTCAGTAGTTAAAAAAAATTGTACTTTGAACACGTAATTTTCCCATCTTTTGTACTCGTTAGTTCTGGTTAAAATTGAGTTATCTGCTAAAATTATATAAAATACATGAAATGTTACTTTAGTAGGTACTAACATTGTATGCATCTAAAGGTAGCTACTTGCATTTGTATTGCGTAAAAGGCTAACAATACGATCATAAATTAAACTTTGTAACACGTTTTCTTTATGTTGACCAGTTTTAAGTAAACAGCGTACAAAATAAATAAATAAAAAATAACAATGAAAACAATTTAATTAATAATAATAAAAAACAATTTAAACTTAAACGTAATGTTAATTAGGCATGAAATATCTACCTATGGTCTGATGAAACAGGAAAAATCATCATCAATATCATCATCAGCACCATCACTAACCCTAATCTTCGAGCGTCGCGCATCTTCTGCCCCAATGCGAGGAGTTATGGCCGCAGCAAAGCGTATGTATACAAAATACGTATGCGTTACGCTGTCCGCGTTTAGATTAAAAGTTATGGCATTCCTAAAGGCGTGGAATTCTGAGCCAGTATCGGAGTGAATGCTGCATTTACATAACACCAGTGAACACGAGCGCGCATAAGGCATGAGTCAGATCAAACTGTAGTATATCGAGGAAAGGACTTATTGGGATATGTGTTGTTGCTTGAAAATATTTAGTGATCGCTAAGTTAAAAAAGGATCACGTTTAATTAACTCCGTATAATTAATTTTGTAAATAATAATAATGTGAATGAATAACTCTAACCCGGCTATCTGATCCCTGGCGGCGGCGGAGGCGGCGTGATGTTCAGATAGCCAATAAACATGCATAAGTGAATTCCTGAATACATAATTACATGTGACCTTGTAGTGCGCCTAACCAGCAGGATGGCCTGGGTTCGATTCTCGGGTGGGGTAATGTTTATATATCTTCATATTCACAAGGAGTCAAGATCTGTGCCGACTGATAGACATCTATTACATGAGGGTCTTATACTATAATTGTTGACAAACGGAAGTATTTCACTTCTCGGTCTAACCCTTTGAAAATTACGGGCGTAGTGTTATGTTCTTATGTTTTATTATATATGCACATAACTTATAATCACATACTGAATAAAATTCTTTTGTCCTTCATATGTTAATATTTTCATAAAAATGTTCTTCATAAAATTATTTGTTTATATGGGAATCGAATCCAGTACTTCCAACTCAGCAGATAATATCCCTTTTCGCTAGATCAAACGGGACAAATAAATTATAATTACTTACCTTCAAATAGCCTGTTTCTTCGTTAGCTAAATAAACACTATTGAAATATTAAATATGGATATAGCCAAAACATCAATTTATTAAATAAATTGTTAATTATAAGAATAAATTTCAATTTGCTAATAAAATAAAAGGTAGATATTTTTCTAAAAGTATACCTTACATTATTCATATGGTGTAAACAATATGTATGAAAATAATGATTCGTAACGACAAAGATATTTCGCGCTCGCAGCTCCTTGCCTACCTCGTAACGATCTGAACCTGAGCATATCATAATAAGAGATACTGTGAACTTCGACGATACGAGTAGTGATGTACAATAATAGTTTACGTTTTTTATCGACAAGTTTACATTTCATTGTAAGGACACGCACAGGTGCGGCCTCGTAATCTTCAATAGAATTATAGCTTTACGAATGCATAAATTAGCAGTAACTAATTGTAATTCAAAGGTTTCCTAAGGAATGTGTTGTGAGCTGTCGAGGAAAACGACTGGATATACGCTTGTATTGACATCTTCTTTTTACGCAGTTACAACCCGCGCGCGACCACTTGACACTTCATTTGGTACTTTCGATGACTAAATATTTTTCTTTGTCAATTTAAATAGAGTTATATCGTTACTAACAATCATATATAAAAACGTAAAAAAAAAAACAATCATATAAAGTTTATTAATAACTCGGGCAATAGGATTTTTCGCAATGCACGCTGCTGTGACGTCATCATAGAGGTTAAATGTATCGTGCTCGGGTTGTACCTGCGCCTGTTACAATGTATTAAATATAGTTTATTAAACTATAATTTTTGTTAAGGAACCCTGGTATCGCCATAATATGGGGTTTTCATATTACTTCTAGGTGGTAAGTCTGGTAATAAAATAACGGAAACATGACATCGAAAATTATTGCAACTTAGTTGCTCAAAAGCTGGTAAAATAACAAATACATATATATTGAAGAAGACTTAATATATTTTTATTTCATAATAACGTTATGTCCGTAATGGAGAAGAATCAACCAGTGCCAAAAAAACGTATCTTAAATACTTAAAATGTTTGTAGAAGATGAGATTAAAGTTATTTTAAAATATTATTACAAAATAATTACTTTCGTACGCATATAAATACAATAATAATATTATCTGTGAATGTTTTATTATTTATTTACATCTTACGATGTCGCGGTGTTAAACAACAATTTGTTTGATGAGACGGGCAATCAATTTCATACGCAGCTAATACTTGTAACATTATAATTGCCTAATCGCTAATCGATATTTGAAACTGGTTACAAATTAATCTTTTCTATAATCATTAATCGAACGGTTGCGTGATTATGTACATCATATTTTTGTTCAAATGTTGTTAATTGAAATACGGTTTTCGATATGTCTTTATGATTTATGTAACATACATGTAATGTAATTAAATTACACACATACATTTAGAGGCTAAATTTGAAGTTATGTGTAAATAGCAGATAGATGTTTTTGAAAAATTTTAAAAACTGTTTAATTTAAAGCCATAGTGATTGCTTTTGTCGTACTAATACATTTGCTGAGATAAATTAAACACAACATAATTAAACGTACTAAATCGCAATTGTGAATAAACGTACGATGAAATACTAGACTTTAAAATGTGGGATGCTAGTAATTAATCCGCAATGGCAGCAAGTGGCACTCGTGGTTAGCGAAGACAAATAAATGAATCGAAAAGAAAACCGCATAAATAAAAGCGTAGTGTACCATTAGCTAGCTGTGTTGCCATAAGAGTGTCGTTGCGAGATGACCGTCATTAAGCCGCCGCGAACATTAAACTAATATATTATACGAACTTAGCACTGGCAATTGATTTGCCGTTTACCGTTTAATAGAATTACGAAAGTTGGACGTTTGGCGCGAATGTGCGTTTTGATATTTACCTCCACAACGTATATTGCACTGAAAGGAACTGGTAATTATAATGGTAGGATGACACGCCGCTTATGTATACAAATAGGTGCCTAGAATATTTTCATTTTGCTATAACTAATTCGTGTCTTAATAGATTATTAAACTACTTCTCGACTTGATTCATGTTTGTTTTTTTGGGACGCCCCAATTATTTTCGGACTTATGAGACGTCTTTTTTCATAAGCTCTCGAGATCGTAGGAGAGATCGCCAAAATCTAATTTGACTTTGTATTTAGAAGAACGTACGAGTATTAGGATGAAATATTTATTGATCCGACCTCCTTTTCCTTAGTAGCTTGCAAGTTTTCCTTAGTAGCTTGCATTATGCTTCAATTTGTAGTGTGTACTAGACAGTTGAGCAATTTAAATTAGATTTTTTTTTTCATATTCCAATACATTTAATTCTGATCGTTAAATACATACTTAGTTTTTGATAACTCTGTATATACCATTCTTCCGTTCGTGATCTCATATCAATAATCAATTATGTAACCTATTTAGCTTACATAAATGCCACTTTACCAACAATCTGAGGAGTAATGGTGGTCACCGTGAGGTCGTCAGAGGCGCCGGCGTCACGCTGCGGCAACCTGCGCTGCGGCAACCTGCGCTGCGGCAACCTGCGCTGCGCCGACACGCTACAGTGCTCTTCATACGCAACGGGCATTTTTACAGGATATAATTCCAACACAAATGGCCATTGGAACTTTACTAGTATTGTTAATAATAATTCTAGTGCCATATTGTACAATAACTAGAAGTAAAAGTAAGCAGATTGAACAAAGAGCAACCAATGTGGTTACTCTTTGTTTAATTTTAAACAGGAATATATTTGCGTCTATGAATTGATACGCTGTTAGACTATTTATTTATCCCTTGAGGAAAATATAATATTTGTGACAAGAAAAAAATCTCTGCATTTTCTCTGGGAGAATGGAATGCCATCGGTATTGGATTGTAAGTTTTTTGAAATTTTATATGTCTTTATATTTAATTTAAAAATGTAAGACTACGACTTCAGACTCGGCTTGCAAAAATATAATTTTAATCGCATTTGCACAAGGTTGAAATACTGGTAGTTCTAATATGCCAATACTAATTGTATAAGTGGAGAAATATAAATGTTTATCAACTTGTCCAAGGATATTTCTTTTTACATTCATAATATTTACACGAAGTACTTAACATACATATCGGCGAGTCAACAGCCACCCCGAACAACGCGCTCGTTCGGATATGAAAGTCACACTACCATTTATCCGCAGCACGTTCCGAGCGATCGAGACGAGTGCTCGGATCCATTACTCGCTGCGTTAGTAAACAATCTGTCATCAAGCGATTATAGGCGTTAGGTGTATGCTCAATAAGCGGTATATTCGCCGGTGCGACGTCGAACAGGCGTGTTTGTTGAGGCTCCGGCGATGGGTAATCTAGAAAATTGACATTTGGCGCCAAAAGGAGCTCTCCGAGTGATTGTGAGTGCACCATTTGGCGCGAACTGGAAGCGAATAAATATTTATCGAGGCCGGGTTTTAAGTGGGTCCGTGTGCGATGGTGTTGATGCTTAGCCGGTGTACGTATTCGTTTGCTTGAGATGACTACGCACAATCTTTTTCCGAGAATGATTCCCGTACGTGCCAATGTTGAATTACATGTCCCGTTAACGACAACTATTGTTCTATAAGATGTTTATTACCTATCTAACCGTTGGACGCATTAATCTTTGCCTGCCCTTGCATCCGCGGCACCGTTTTATTGCTAATTGTGCTATTATGACTAACGTAATAATTAAAGGAAAAATACACAGTGTATATTCTATTGTAGATTAATAGATTGTCTGCATATTGTTACGAACTTTGATTGACATTGTATTAATATTATTTTAGTATACCTATAGAAAGATACAGTTATTTAGAACGATAACCAATTATAATAAATAAATGTCAAAATAGCAGACTTGATGAAATACATAAATATCTATATAAGTAATTATTTATGTTTATTGGTTTTTTTATCGACCATCTGTTTCACATAACATCAGTTTTATTGATGTTTAGTATTCTATCAGAGCCGTCGTGCGTCATGTTCAAAGTTGTTATATATTTACTGATGCATAGTCTTTTACACCCAGATTTAGAGCAAATACTTGTGCTCATCACGCAATTTTTTTCGTGGGCGGGAATCGAAGCCACGACCTCAGCAATTACGCTCACTAACCACAGTAAACAGCCCAATCAATTACTTATGCCCGGGCGGAAGCGCTCGTAGCCCTGATGCGATGGCAGGATAAAAACGATCTGAGCATTAAGCAACGCCAGGTGTGGTCGGCACACAAGTACTATCTGCACAGTTAGTATGCTCTGTGTTTCGTTAGCTATAATTTCAACTCATACTTCTTACTTCAAGTAGAAGCAAATTTTATTGCGCCTTTGAATTACCTGCACAGCGGCTGTACATATCAAAGTATTTCTGCCAATTTTATTATGACAGTACAACATAATACTATCAATGCTTCGCGGTACGCGGTACGCGGTACGCGGAATGCCTGTGTTCACTAGGTCACCGTGATGCGTTCATTTACGAGATATGCGGCTGAAATCAAGTTTGTAATGACTGCCTATTGGCTATCACTTTTCATTAGATTCATTACTGCTCATAAATGTCGATCACAAGATTATTCCGAACACTGCAGCCTCCCTCGTCGGCCGCTTAATTCCAAGAAGCAGTAATGGCTACTGGAAAAATTTCAACCGGAAATTTGTTTTATGAATCATATCTCACAACGATTTCATTACAAGTAAATACGATTCTGATTTATCAAGCTCAGGTATCTGATTACTGTTAATTCCATTTTAAAAAATCCAATTTTACTCCATAGTTTTGTTTTCTTTTCGGCTCTGTGGTTTTATACGTCAAGCGATATGCAATTAATTACGGTTACCTATGGATAATGGCAACACCGCGCAGTCGACGAGGTGTTATCGGCGTGAAGGATTGTCTTATCGTTCTACACTTCGCGTTCAATTGAACTCAACGTGAAGTAAGAGCGGAATTCATTTAGTTTATTTAATATGTAGAGCGTTATAAGGAGGATGAATTCGAAAAATGCAGCTACAATGTAATTTTTTTTGTAATAAATATTGCAGTCATTACCTGTCGTGATATGATTCCATTTTAGAGCACAGCACGCGTGTCTGATAATTTCTCATGAATTAAAGTTACGCGGGACAATCTCCACATCATCCGTCGATTTTCCCGCAAAATCCCCACACTGGGAATCGTAAGCAGGTTTATATACAAGCACATTGTTAGACACACACATGACCATGTGTACATGTGACTGCACCAACAGCGCATTGGATACACAAAACAAATGACACCATCAATATTATCATGTGAATTTTGACCGTGACGGAGTGGCCGCGTAGCCGCCGCGTGAACTAGTCGATTGAGTCGCAAGGAGAGTGCGTCGACCGCGGGCGCGGGGTCGCGCGACCCTATCTAGGGACATCACTACCGCGAGTCACTTCGACGACACCCATATATCAAGACCGTGTCACGTCGAACGTCCTTTAGCTAGTAGTAACGTGAAATTATGTTATCTATGAATTTTTGCAGTTTTTTTATATAAGTACTTATGGTTTTAGTATACATGTTTATGGAATCTACGCATGTCCTTTTATATAAGTTCAGCAACTGCTGACCTTATATGATAATATCAAACATGATGTTAATGTGACTGACAGACTAACATGTGACAAAATTCGGAAACTGTAAAGTGTTGTCGATCAAAATATGCAGTTTTTCTAGCTTCCACAGTTTTTCTAGCTTCGCGATCTTGTCGAATTGTGTCACCCGATAACAGTGGGATCGTATATCTTAATGGAAACCTCATTTAATTCAAATTAATATGTAGTGGGAACAACAACTAGGCCTTTACAAGACAGATGTGTAGATATGTATATGTCAACCATAACAATACTTATTTAATATGTAATACCCCATAATACTTATTTGCACCATCACGCTAAGGCGTTACGTGCGTCCTTTATAGCCTAACTGTAGTTCAACAATAAAGACCAAATAAATATGAGAAGAATCAAACGAATGTCGTGTTGACGCTTAACGACGACGCCTCGAAGGGGCCGTCTTGAGTAGCGTCGAAAACACGAATTGATTATTTCAAAACAGGAGGGTACATTATCCGGTTGTACCGTAGCGCCCCTTACATGGCAGCCGCGGCGCCCGTTTCACTCGCGCTCACAGCGCATACGCAAGCTTCGTCTAGACTTCCACAGCGTCTACCGGCATAGAGCGTTAAGTGGCGTTTTTATGCAGTTGTTTTGTAGTACTCTCCAAGTCAAATGTCTCCATACATACCGGTAACTCAACATATTTACTGATTGTTTTTATAACTTATTGCTAATAACGTTGACATCTGATAGCGGATAAGATAAACGGGCGAGTTTAAGTGATCAATCGCAGATCTGAAATTTAGTACAACTTTCGAAGTTTACCGACAGCAAGTAAATCTATTACCGATACAATTGCAAAACTTACCCAATCTATTGCTCTTATATCAACGACGATTTTGTCATATTTCCGATGCAAATTACATATATATCCATGTTATCATCTCTTTAACAACAATACGAATTAAAAGTTTTTTCAGTAAATTCGTCAACTAATGTATATATGTATCTGCGTGTAGATTAACCTTAATTAATTTGAAGTATAAAAAGAGTTCTGCGCACTCTGTCCCATACGTTATGCGAAGTAGCTGTGACATCGTATAAATGAACTCACCGCCGATAACGTATATGTCTGCGTTCCGTCTGACTATTCAAACTATTTTCACATTAATAATAATTTGATATTTAAAAAGCTTTCGCTCGTTTAACCTGATAATGTGTGCCAAGTTCTTAGCGAAAATCTCCAAACGGACACCAGCATGTTCGATGTTTATTATAACAACAAACGGACGCCCGATGTCTTGTAACAAAAATGTGTAGTGAAAAATGAAACAGTCACTAGTCTGGAGCATAATATATTTTATAACTTAATATACGTGTCTAAAGAATCATATGATATTTAATTGGCCGAAATGTTGTCTGTAAGAGTGCACGTCCTTGCAAATTATACATGACGATACTCCTGTCGTATTGTTATTATTATTGTCAACAGTTATATTTAAAATAAAATTATAACTCACTGGTGGTAGAACCCTTTGTGGTTCGACTCCGGCAGCACCACCGCCACACCTATTTCTGCCTTATAACAGCAGCGT
>DWEI01003976.1:0-12169 GCA_018245875.1 Mysoria ambigua | reverse complement strand
TTGTAATAGTGAATTTTGCATGTGCCTATTTTTATAAGATTATTATAGAGAGTTTCACCTATTGTTGCCGAGTAATGTAGTTTCAGAATTTTTTTTTACTTTTCTTATAAACTGTAACTTCAAAATTTCTTTTTTTTTCATAATACTGACAGGTGGAAATTCAACTGAATTCTTTTTTTAGTTGAATTTTATTGTTTCTCTGCATTTAATTATGGTCTTTGCTCTTTTATATTTTACATATGATTGTGTACTCATATATAGTGTATATGTAACATTTATGTATGATCTATATTTTTGCAAAGACATTGTTATATAAAACTGACTGATTGAAGAACATTATTGCATAATGTTCATGTGCCATGGTATCTGTCGGGCTTGTTGATCTAAATATGATATTATATGATAAAATATGGGCTGTTATTATGAAGATGACACTTACAAAACTATATAAATAATGTTACTTGTGTTCCAACAGTGGAATGTTGAAGTACTAAAAAAAAATTTCTCGGTGATATTATGTGATGGTGAAATAAAAGCTTTCTAGATTAAAATCACATGTTAACATGAACAAGCCTATTGATATATCTGTTCTTGTATAATGATTCATTGTTCCTTAATTGTGAACCGGCCTGGAACATCAATCTTCATTTGAATGTTCATTCTCTCATCCTGTATGTACTTGTCCTTCATCATTTATTAGTAATTCACGCTCACACACCTATTAGGGTTACATAGGAACAGAGATAGATTCAACAGAGGACTCCCTTGCTTTGATTTCAAAATTATGGGATGTTATGAGTATAATTTACAAATTTGCCCAACAAATTTGTTGACAATTTTATTTTTATAAGAATTATTACCATTACAGTATCTTTAATAATTTTGTGGCTTACAAGATGAAAATATACAAGTACATATATACAATCTTAAGTCATACCATCGATTGACGTTCTGGATTAAAGAAGTTGCAAAGAAGTTTTTCCTTTGATGTGTGGTGACCCTAAAAACACACACACTTTTATTATAAACAGGGCATCACAATCGTACTGGTATGGAATATTGGCACCATCAAATATATTTTATGTATGTACATGATAGCTTGTGTATGGAAAAGTTAATTTTAAAGGGAGAATTAATGACTTTTGTCAACAGTCTAGACCATGTCTAGTGGACTTGAAAAAATCCATTTCTTATCTATGTAACAGTTATATACAGATGTATACAGGTACATTGATGTTTTGACTCTTTTGAACAACCATATCAGTAACCTCGCCGAACCTCACCCTATCAGTGATTTAATATTTGAATGCCTTTTATGTGTGGGCTTTTCCAATGTTGTGTCTAGAAGTACTTGTTAACAATTGTCTTTTATTAACACATTTTTTGTATGAAGTTGGTACAGTATAATTATTATCTACATGGTGTTTCAAGAATTAATAATGAATAATCGATTTTGCAATAGAAATGTATCAAAATAAAAAAGAGTTATTAAATGACAATTTTCGCATTACTTTATAGTATTTATTGAAAAGTGGCTTGAGAGTTTAATGACCACGTCAAAAAACTCTTACCATGCTGTATATGTTATTGATGTATGCGAAATTAAATATTTGCATTGCGATTACGCCCTCCATGCGTGTATCACTCCACTCCATTCGCACATGTGATATATCTACTCATTATCACATCCAAGACTTAGCTTGTGACCAACGCAAGTAGATCCTTCGAGCTGTAGGATGTCTCAATATGATTGTACCTGAATCCTGCACTGTAATTTTCTTTCCGCTGTTCCGGACATTGGTGTCACTGATTGAGAAGTGTTAAATCCAAATTCTGCTAGACTAGCCGTGTGTGATTCGACACACAACAAATGTAATTATAGATATGACAATAAAAAAGAAATAATAGAATAATATAAATATTCATTGTGACATATTGCAATTGAATGATTTAAAGTCCCACGAAAACATAATAGGTGATTTGATTAATTTCAAATAATAATTTTAATTCAATTCGAAATAGTTCTCCTGACGAACATAAATTTTTACTATATGAATGAATCCATTCATAAAGACGACTGCACACGTTACGATAACGCCAAATGCGCGGGCTGATGTGTTCGATGAGGTATGCGGGACGGTCTGATATTGGAGACGTAC
Source organism: Mysoria ambigua (assembly GCA_018245875.1). Classification (NCBI taxonomy): domain Eukaryota; kingdom Metazoa; phylum Arthropoda; class Insecta; order Lepidoptera; family Hesperiidae; genus Mysoria; species Mysoria ambigua. Next base: position 10,010 of record DWEI01003976.1, on the reverse strand, counting down.
ATATATTTATTAATTTATCATTGACGTTCGATGAGCTGCGTGTTCGCGTCGGCGCCGAGCGTCATTCGGTCGGCGATGGCATCAGATACTCGCGTCGCTATTACATAAATTTTACGCTTATTTTTTATTATTTCGTTGTATTGTACAATGTTATTGGAAGCATTGTGTTTGTATTTTGATATACATATTTATCGCATTTAAAATAAATTGTAATATATGTAGGTTGTATGAATAATCATTTTAACTCTAATTGAATCAATATAGTTTGATTTTTAAAATTATTTTGTGGTTTACTTGACATGCTTATAATAACCGTTAATGTGAGAATCTTTGTGTAGTGGACGCAATTGGCCCTAGCCAGTACCTCTACAAATATTAACTTTTAATCACCAGTTAGGTAACGTGGTTTTGGGTTTTGTTTCTATTCAATTTGCTTTTGGGAATGTTGGAGATATCTGTTGATTTTTTCTAATTTGAAGTTTTGAAATAATATTTCTTAAGGTCCGATTAAGAAAATATCATTCGTATTTCAAACTTTTTACATAGTTTGATACTTTCACAATTGCATCATGAACCTCTTTGTCGTTCTCCTTTTGCAAAAATTCCATTGTTACCCACCAGTTGTCGTTAAAACTAGCTACAGATGATTTTATCTTTATCCTTTTAATCACTAATTTTTATTGCCACCGCGCCAAAATTGATATTGATCGCTACTAAAATAATGTCTCATACAAATTAATTATGCTTATCTAGTGTCAATTCTAAATAATTATCTTATGTAACGTGTTTGTTTACATACAAAACATACGTAATGTCATATAGATGTTCGCGCTAGTCTCATACTAGAAGAATTTTCGGGTCAATTCTCAGCTCATTATACATATGTACTTACTAGGATTATTAACAAGGGTTTTCCACAGAGATTCCTCTGCGACTAATATTATTCAACGTAGGATTTATCTCGACGCGTTGTCATCGTTGCGACTGTCGCGGGCCCGCTTAGATCTGCGAGGTCTCTCTGTCTTCATCTCCAGATAACCGGCGCGTGTGGCGCGTGTAGTGACAGTGAACTATTGTCATTGCGTACGTCGACCTCGTGTTGCGTAATGCGCATGAGATTCCCCGTGCGATGGCCCACGTGTGAGCGTGAGGGAGCAAGGGAGTTGGCTAATATTTTGAGTGAATATGCGCGGTGAACGTATCGCTGGGTTCTTGCAACTGGACATGATAAACATGTGGTGTATTTTAAAGATTTTTTTGAATTCATTGAAAAAGTTTGTAAATTTGTCATTTGGTAAATGAAATAGAGAGGAAGACGGAGAGAGATGGTGAAATGGTTGTTGCAATGTCACTGGTGGGGGTGGACAAACTGAGTTCATCCAGATCAGGCGTGGTGAGAGTCGGAAACGACATTTATGATCAAAATTTAACTTTTCTTAACACTTGTGTTAATAAAGGAGAGAGGTGTACAATTTAATATCACGCCTGGAATATCAGAAGATGTAGCCAGCGGGGTTTAGTGCACTCCCAGATTTTACCAGTTATCTCATACGTCCCTCGCATATATTCAGACTTCGAACTACTACTACTATTACCTGGGGATCGAAACCAGGACCTCTCGACCAGCTGCTGCGCTTGCAACACCTCGGCCGACGTGGCAGTCAATTATTAAAAATGGTCAAGCAAATAATAATTACCCCCGAGCGTTGCAGTTTCACATGCATACAACATAACTTGTATGGTTTTCCTGTAACACACACCATTTATACATGAATGAATAACAATGAATACCAATAAATACGAGCGGAAACGAATACTCCGCGAGTTGGTATTGCGTGCGTGGGTTCGAAGGATACCCGGGACATTCGCTTGGGCGTTTTGCTAATGTATTCCTTAAAATCTTACAGTTGCTAACACTGATTGAAATTACACCGACAATTCATGTTTACGATGGTCTGTCTGTGTTTGTAACAATTATACGGTGTAATTTTGATTTTCTAGTCGTACTAAGAGTCTAGATTTGTGCATGCTATATATTGGCAATAGGATCACCCTCAATTCCATGCTGGGATGTAGAAATTAAGAGGTAAATCATGAGAGTGTAGAATAAACTCCTCTGCCTACCCCTTCGGAGATCAGAGTTGGGCGTGAAGGCGTAAAGCAAAGGCCAATCGTTTCATTTACTAAGGGACCAAGTCGTAAGATCATTTCGCGTGAAGGTCGTTCGTTGCGATTATATGTAGTGATCGTTTTATACGAACACGACGGAAATGCATAATTATTATGCAATGAGCCTATGCAATCACCGTTCAAACCGTCTTGCCTCTTATCGTTATTACAACAACCTGTTCTCAGTCGGAGGTCTACCGCGTCTGGTGACGCATAAATTAATATTTTACACGTGTTTTAAACGGCGCGTGTTGTTGATTATGCTAGAATATTCTTCTTGAAATGTTGTATTTATTATTGGCTATAATATTATGAGTCTGTTTTCTTGACTGTTGTATATGAAATGGGACACTTTTGATTGATCGATTAAGAATTATTTAGGGCAAAGTATTTTTATTACTTAATGTCATAATTAGCCTGATATATCGAATATCCTGCCTATCCGGTAAGGGACCTGGCGTGGTGGTCCAATGATAACAATGTAATTCGTCGCGCAGGTTCTAGCTGTCCGTTGCGTACACGGCTCGTACCCGTCGCGGCTGCTCGACCTGTGGGAGCTGTACGACGAGTGCACGGGCTCGGAGAACGACAGCCCGGCGCTGCTGCCCGCCGGCCAGCGGTACGTGGTGCTGGAGCTGGCCAACGCCGGCCAGGACCTGGAGAGCTACCGGTTCACCAACGCGCAGCAGGCGCACGCGCTCTTCAAGCAGGTCGGTGCGGGCGCGTGTGCGGGCGCGGGATTTTGTTTTTTTCGTGTGCTCTGATTTGTTGTAGATCTTTCTAATCGCTTCTTGAATGCTAATGTTATGATGGAAAGTTTTTTTTAATAATTTTCATTTGTATACACATTTTTGTTAATAAAATTAATAAGGTGAGCTGCTTCGAAGATTTTTATCAGCTGTTTGATTTTATTGTGTTAAAAGTATATGGAAATGCCCGGTTGGTTGAGTGGTTGCATGCGCGACTGCCGATCAAAAGGTTGTTGGTTCAAAACAGATTCGCGTACTATTTATTGTATTTGTGTAACTTGAAATTTCTAGTAAAACTTTCTAGCAGGGCATAGCCTGGATTTGTGCCCTGCTAGATATTCACTTGTTCCTAGCAGGATTTTTCGTACAAGAGGCCAATTTCCATGGACTTGTGTGCATCATTTGTCGTAGCATATCGGTAGCTTGTGTCACGCACACAGTTTGCGTCCGCTAGCTGGCCCGTGCGCCTGGCCCCGGGTCGGCGGCGCCGGCGCGGCGCGTGCGCGGCGCCCGCACGGCGGCGCGCGCCGCGGACGGTGAGTGACTGTCTAGTGCAAGTTACCGCATCCTTGACTAGATTTTCACTTATCCTCCGCGGTGTGACTTGGCAGCTTTCGATGTTCGCGCCAGGGTGTGATGTGTGCTGTATTTATTTATTTTTAATTTAAGCATATTTTTTTTCTTTCAAATGTTTATTCTCCCTTTTTTGCATATTGTATCGCATTCGTGTCGTGCATGTATGTATTTATTTGTGTTTCAGATTTGTATTTAGTTACGATTTTTCTTTTTCTCATTTTGATTGTGGATTGTTTTTATGCGTTTCTTTAAAATGTTTCTAAGTGTTTGAAAATTCAACAGTATGTTTATATAGGTTTTAATTCTTCCGTTTACAAATTTGTTGAAAGTGTTCGTGTTGATGATTACAGATAGCGTTGGGCTTGGCGGTGGCCGAGGAGGCGTTGCAGTTCGAACATCGCGACCTCCACTGGGGCAACGTGCTCATAGCTCCTACAGATCAGAAGGTGGCGTTTCAAACAGAATCGTTTGCAGTTTTGATTTGATATGATTAATCCTTTATATACATCTAATCCTTTATATATTTATGTCATCGAGAGCTGTAACGTTTTGCTGATGGACCGTAGGCTGGTAAATTGTAGCGACGAAAAATTTCATATTTGTAATTCGAGAGGAGATGGATGTTTCACGGTCGGGCGGTGAAAGGTTAAAACTGCACGCCTAAGAGAAATCACGATACACGTGCGTACAGATCTCGTCGCGAACTTTTTGTATAGTGTTGCAGCGGTAATATATTTTTGTGAGGTTTTGTTGTTGGAATTTAAGCTCTGAACCCTAGAGAAGGGAAAAGATTTGTGCTGTACAGTTGTTTCTGTACACGAACGTATACGGTGGCGGTGCGCGCGCAGTGGGCGACGTTCGTGGTGCGCGGGCGGCTGCGGCGCGCGGCGCGCTGCGGCGTGGCGGCCACGCTCATCGACTACTCGCTGTCGCGCGCCGCGCGCGCCGGCGCCGCGCTCTACGCCGACCTGGCGCGCGACGACGCGCTCTTCGACGCGCGCGGCGACTACCAGTTCGACGTGTACCGCCTCATGCGCCACAAGCTCGGGTACGCCTCTCCCACTCGCAGCTCGGTGCGCGCGTCGCTGAGTGGCGGTTCGAGTTATTACATATCAAATGTAGTCCAATTTTTTTTATGTAAATACATGTTTACTATAGGGAGCACTCAAGTATTACGTAAAGTAATTTTTAAAGATTCCTCTCTTCACCTATCTTCCCCCCTCTCTAACGCGGCGTAACATTTTTCTGTACTCTCCCTAAATGTCCCAAACGACCATTTTTATCTAAATGTCACAAATAAGTACAGTATCGGTGAGCCCCAAAAATATATTTGCAGAAATAATAAATAAACAAGAGATTTCTAAGTCCGCAATACAATCGTACCGTTTTACAAGACCAGCCTCCCCTTAAATTGCGTTCCATAATATTTGAAAACAAAATTTGGTACTTTTAAGAAATGCAGAAAAGCATTAAATATGAACAACTTAGACGACACTTATTATGGAATACTATTGTTTTTTTCTTTCACATGTCATTTGGCTTGAACATTTCGGTCATTGTTCGACAGTAACGAGTGGAAGAATTACGAGCCGTACACCAACGTCCTGTGGCTGCATTACACGGTGGATAAAATGATAACGGCCCTTCGCTACACGCGGCCCAGCACGAAAATACACAAGCACTACATCGCCAAACTGAAGGAGATCAAGGGCCGCGTGCTCGACTACGGCAGCGCCACCCAGTTCGTGCTCACCGACGGCGAATTTTGAGCGGCGCTATTATGATATATACGTGTACACATTATACATTTCACATTCACAAATTGTAACAATTGAATAATCGAAGCATATATTTTTTTACTTAGAATTTTCAAGATGGACGACCTAATGATTTGCACCGTTTGTTATAAAAACATTGCCTCAGAGTTGAATTGTAGTAGTGTATATAATGATAGTGTACGCACGAGTGAATTTGTTGGATTTGTAGAGACTAAAAATATTTACGAGATTGTTGTCGCGTCGGAACAATATCTGCAAAACAGTGCCTTGCTAGGTACAGTAGTGCCTTCGTTCGGGAAAGTAAAAGCCTATTATTACGTTACTGGCCGACTTTTATTTTGTACCCCCTCCCTGTGACCGTATACTCAAAAAATAAACATTGATATATCTGTAACATGAAAGAAAAAATAAATATTACAAGGTAGGAAAGCGGTGGCTACTATTTTTAATAAGCTAATTTGAAATAGGAATAAATAATAAATAAATTACTTTGAAATAGCAGTAAATAAAAAATACTTAAATGAATAGATAGGAAATTTAATGTTAGCATCTGAAATGTTGATTTAAATAAATCATAATATGCCAAATGCTATAGTAATAATGCAATAATTGCCAAATGTCACCATTTAAGAAATCGATAACAAAATCTTATAGCAAACTGTATTTGAATATTGTCACAGTCCGTTATGTTCATTCATGGCATGCACCTCGAGTAATATCTAATCTAGCCGTTAGATTCGCTGCTAGTTTGGATCAAATGCAGATGATACTTTATTCATGTCTAAGTTGAAATATATTTTACATTTTTTAACATTGTATAGGGCTGCCATGGAGGTCATATGAAGCGATGTATAATTACAGGCCGAGATATGCATTAGCGGACCGTAACAAACGTAACTTCACGCCTGTAATCCCTGAAGGGGTAGGCAGAGGATTTCAGAACATTCCCACGAATTACCAGTTACGTTTACGGCCCAATAAGGAATAGGTAGTGAGCTTATTACCATACATCGCGCACATATCCAGACTCCGAACCACTATTAGAAATTCTAAATTAGAAAATTTTGTAGTGTTTCACCCGGGAATCGACCCCGAGACCTCCGGATCGGCAGTCGAAAATGCAACCAACATGACGAATCAATCGTAACAAATTGTAGATTATTGTGGTACTGTGCCAAATAAATAGTAGAATTATGTCTACTAAATAATAGTTAAGAAAGTGCAGTTCAAGTTGCCTGTCGTTTCAGAATCTATTATGACAAAAAAGAGTACGTCTAGGACTGCGCAATTTTTACTTATTTTATGATGATAAAGCCTGTAGTTATATCATGCCAGCTGGTAGGCAAATATAAATCACATTTTGAGTAATAAATAAAAAAATATTGGATTGACAGTGGTCAAACTATTTAAACGTCCAGTTGACTTTAGATAAGCCAGATAGACTGGTTGCGAAATAACAAAGACTGGCAATAAAGCTAATTAACATGAATTACAAGTTAACATGAATGTGCGTAAAATATATTATTTTTCTTATATTTTATAAAATTAAATACTTCTTTCTTCTAAATAAAATAAGGTTTTATTTAATAAACTACTGGGTCCAATTTTTTCAACCGTTGTCACTGTCACATTCACTTAGGGCATTAGGTTATCAATACTTGTCATTACTGCTGTCTGTCAGTTATGTATTCCATCACATTTCCATACCTTTACGAATGCTTATTGTTGCGAAAACTTGCAGAATATTATTAGGAAAACAAACGTTAAAAAGTTGTGATCAGATTTATTATATATATTTTGTAACTGATTATTATTGTCTTTGTTTGTAGTGGAAAATATATTTATTAGCCAAAAACCCATAAGTTTTATGGAGTTACGGCTATTGAGGGCATATTTTTGGATTTATCACTTCTTTAGTGAATAATGGAGAGTAGCAATGATTCGCTTTCTGGTGAGTTGCGTTTTCCAATCAGTGTGAGTGAAAAATAACGATTTCATTAAACTGAACACGGGCTTATCAATTTTAGTGTTGGGTCCGACTATGGGTGGTTCCCCAGCGGTGCTGCTCACTCCTGGCAGGACTAGGAACATAGCACAGGACATGGAGGCCCTCAGACTCTCCCGCCAAGATAACCCATACCTTCAAGTACATAATGCTTACATAATTGTTATGCAGTACAATTACCTGGTCTGTTTGTAATACGTTGCTATGATGTATTGTTTGCAGCAAGTGATGGCAAGCAGAGAAAGTTTAATCGAAAGCCATACTGAGGAATGTGAATCTGATGATACAGTTTTAATGTCACAGGTATAACTGAAAACTAATGTTTTTGTGGTTTTCTTTTGCTTTTGTCAATAATCATGTATGTTGTAATAATTTAGAAAAGGCTTGAGAGCACCTTAAAGATTTATATAATGTGTCAGTAAAAACCTTTTAAAATATTTAGAAATTTTCAAATTATCTCCTAGGGTATGCAACTGTTAATAAATGGTGCAACTATAGGTTGCACCATTTATTAACTGCAACCAACACAACCAACTGCCTCGTTGGTCGTGTTGGTTGCAGATGTGACTGCCGATCGAGAGGTCCCAGGTTCGATTCCCGGGTCGAACACTACAAAATTTTCTAACTTAGATTTTCTAGTAGAGGTTCAGAGTCTGGATATGTGCCCGATGCATGGCAATAGGTCAAAACCTATTACATAGTGGGACCTAAACATAACCAGTGAATGGTGGGAACGTTCTGTATTCCTCTGCCTACCCCTTTAGGGATTATAGGCATGAAGTTACGTAACTATAGGTGTCTTTCAAACCTATCAACATATTGGCACTACCAGATTAGTTTTTTTTGTCTATAAATGATGGTAAAAATTGCCATCAGATGGTCCACCTGCCTGTTGGGTGGATAAATTTATTGAAGAGTTTATTTGAATACATTTTCGCATAATTAATAGTGTTTATAAAATTCATATATTTGAATTTTGTTTTTTTTTTACAGGAATTTGGCAGCACTGCATTAGATTTTGTGGAAGATGATCCTCTAACTTTAAAAGAGGTCCACGAACACATGATCAGGTCACCACCACCCATAACTTGCTGGCCACATGGTAAACACTACAATACACAAAAGAAAATATAAAAAATGCTCTATATATCTATACATATATATTGTATGTATATTAACATTTTCAATTCTGAATTAACATAATACACAAATTTCCTTGACAAAGTTCCTCTAAACACATGTAAAGCTTTATTAATGGTTTGTTAATTATAAAACAAAATATTTGTGGTTGGCACCACATTCATCCTATTTTCGCTAGCAACAATTTAATTTAAATTAGCAATGAAGGCGAATGTAACCAATTATTACTCATTTTGTGAGTATATTTTGAAATTCTGTTATAAAAGTCGCAGTGAATTAGAGTGTTTTCAGTTCTGTAAAGAGCAATTGGTAAATTAATGACCACTACAATCAAAAGTATGCTAAAGATTTTGATTTAAATAATATTAGTAATATATATGTGACCATATGAGAATATATTTAGGTTACATTCTTGTGAAAAGTTGGCTACAAATGTACATCAGCTATAGATAGCACTTATAATCAGTATCCACAATTTTTCAAACAAATTGTAAAAAAACTACACATTTTTATTACTAAAGCACACAATAATTACCTTGCTTATTGCATATTAATATTTTCCTCAATACAGTCATATCATATATATACAGCATGGTTATTTGAGATGGGACATTCTGCATTCAGAAAGCGTCTTTTTAAGTTTATATATGAGCAATGTGACATTGGTTTTTTCCTGTTTCTGAGAGGTGAAAACAAAATGTTACTTTCAATTTTATAAATTTATTTCTTTAGTTTATTGGAGCCATTGGTTCCTTCCAAGAATAAGTGAACACCATATATTATGTACATTTATGAATATATGAATTGGGTTAAATGTTGATATCATGATATCATGATATCATCATGTCTGTTAATATCTGTTGATATCGTCACGCTGTAATGAGGATTAATGCACTCCCATCTCAAATCGCCCGTGTATGTTCATCCAACGATACCTGTGTACTAAACTGCATACTACTACTACTAATACCTTGCCCTATTGCCGGACGAAGACTCGCTGTCGCATCGGGCGTCCAGCGCGTTCGACTTCAGCGCAGACAGCCCCGTCTCCTATAGCGCTTACTCGGTCAATTCGCAGGAGAAGGTTAACTAACATGTACCCTTACTGTGTTGTCTGTGTGTCTGTGTTGTAGATACTTCGCTTGTTTGCACCTGTGTATCTAATTACAAACTTCTAATCAACGATTTGATAACTAAGTCACTGCTTATGTCCGAAAGAAACATATCAAGTGAATCTTAAATTATATAAAATCAGTACTAGTATTTTTTAAATAGATAATAATTGATATTTCTTCTTAAGATTTATGAAAAAACAAAGTAAGACAATCTGTAATTAGTGGTAGACTGAGTAGGAAAATGTAAGATGCCATGTTAATAATTTCACTAGAACTGTCTTGTTAAGTTTACTAGCTTTATGTAAATAAGGTAAGTTTAATGGGCCACGAAGTTCTTATCCATCAAGTTTTATGAAAACCGGTTGAGATGTAAAAAAAAATTAATTCATATTGAACTGTTATATGCTGTCCTCAATATATATATTTTTATAACACAACAGAATCATTGTTTTTCACAAGATACTATAATACATAGATG
>DWEI01003975.1:0-12169 GCA_018245875.1 Mysoria ambigua | reverse complement strand
TTATCAAAACTGTCTAAAATATACATGCTTAGTTTTTTGAAGTACGTTGATTTTGAGTAATTTACTGTCAACTGAATAAAATTATTGTATGGAAAATTTTTAAACAGGAATATATGTGATAACTTTTTTCATATGTCAAGCTTGTCTTTTCACTTAACAGCTTTGACTTGTAGCTTGTGACTCTAATATATTGGATAATATGTTTTAAGACTTCTCTTTACTGTATATATGTTGTCTATCAATTTTGTTTTGTGGGGTTTCGAAAACAACACAGAAAACAAGTTTAAACGCGATCAGCAATGAAACGGATAAGCTTGGCGTGCTGGAGCAGAAGCGACTATATCCATTGGCTTAAAGTATCCATTAAATGCATTCCAATTTTCCTGTTTACTACTTTCAATGAATATTCTTGTATCTAATGTACCATCGAAGCAAAAATGTATTAATTATACTTCGATCTGGAGATAATTTTATCGATATTTCTTAACTAGTATCTAAATATATTTTACTTTTTACATAATGAGTCAACACTGCATTACAATTTTTTAATATTAATCTCCTCGAAATTACACAAAATGCATTAATGCATCATTGTAAGCTGTACGTTTCACAGTCGTCAATACATTGATGAAATATATATAAACAACAGCAATATATTAATAAAATACAAATAATTCAATGTAAACGAGGCTTAAACCGATAATGCTTCAAGTTAAAATATCACAAATACTAGCATAACACGTAAACAAATACGCGGCCACCCAATACGCCGGTGTAACTTTCCGCACTCAATGAGTTGTTGTAGTTGCGTGTTTCCATCGGCCACGTGGTTACAGCTCGCCACTCAAAAACCACGTATTTCCAACTCATTTACTCATTTGTAACACACTAAATTGGTTTTATCTTTGAATTTCAGGGTAGGTTTGTGTTTGCAGTTTGTAAATAGCTGCGCGAAATGTTATTTATGAACGTTCAAGAGTTTTGTTTGCGAATATTTTCGCGCAGAACGCTACTTGTTATTATGACTTAAAAGTGCTTATTAGTTAATAGAAACGGTACAATTAATAGTTCCTCGCCTATGGCGGGTATTTATGTATTAAATAATTCGGTTATTCTTAATTAAATGTAACTATTATAGGTTAGAGTCTTTGTTCGGAGAGTGGAGACGGCCTTATCGACTGGGCGGCGCCGGTCGCGATTTCTCGGTCGGGCTCGGCGTCGCGACGCTCGGAATCATTCGGCAAACTTCGGCGTTGCTCGACAGTTACCATTGAAAATTTAAGGGCTGTGTTACAGCTTTTCCAACTAGCACAGCCTATGTACTACTTAAGAGTTACATACGTAAGGTAGACAAAAAAATCGAAAACAAATTTTAATATATTGAACATAAAAAAGGAAATTGGATTCAAAATAAGTAATATTGGAAAAAAAAACCTAAATAATGATACATAAATATTTTCGTCTGGTAATCGAAGAAATTATTTTAATTTGAGCTGTCACTAAAATTTCAACAGCGAAAAGTCCGCGGTGGAAATTTCCCTTATCCGACAACCCTTTGCGAAGCGAGCTCCGGGCACATGGCGGTAGGGCGGCGAGGGGGTGCGGCGCGGGGACCGGCCGCGCTCCCGGGCCGCCCCTCCTCAGTGGCGGCCTGCAGTGCCGAACGCGCGTGTCGCCTCCGACGATCGCGCCCCGCGCACCGTCCGCTCATTTAGCAAGCGACGCCGCAGACGGCGGAGGCAGCCCCGCGGCCCGGCCGACGCTCAAGCCGGGCCGGCCCGAGCTCCCTCGATCGCGACCCCGGCATGTGACGTCCGCTGCCCGAAATGATCGCGCCGCTTGTTTACGTTAACGGTAGTTGATAACCGGGGGGCCGACGCTGGCATGCTAATGTGAGTATCCGAATCGATAGGCGCACGAAATCCGTACGGATCCGTAAACATATTCGACAAAAAACAAAAAAAAAAGAAACAAAATTCACAATAAACCGCGCCAACTCGTCCCGTTCTCCTGCAATGCGACAGCGCGAGAGCAAAAACGAAGTTTCCATGAATAATTGAAGTCATGTCTCTAGTTTGACGGGCCGCAGTAGGTCTTAAGTGATCGCATGTGGATTGTCAACAGTCGGACTGTTCGGCGTGGCGATTCGTGGACTGCACGCGGCGGCGCGGCCGGCGGGGTCGGGGGTGTTCGCGCGCGGGGCGCACACGCGCGCGACGAGTACACGCGCGGGCTGGTCGCGCTGGTCGGTCCGCTGGCGCCATGCGGTAGCGCGGTGGCGTGGCCGAGCGGCGGGCGACCACTCGTGCGCTCTCGGCTATGCGCCTTTGCGCTGCACAGTAAGTACATACACTCACTCCACTCACCATTCAATTCGACCAAACGATCGCAATAGTACTATTCATGCCATCACACATTTTCATATGCGCGCCTCAATTATGTTTCAACAGACTTTATTAATCCAGCCGTTTTTTTTGTGGCACGCGCTTCGTATTATATTCCCGGCGTGCACACTTGATTCACATTCAGCGTTGTGTTATTAAACATATTTCATTATATATGAGTAAGATGTAGAACGATAAATTCGTTTCAAATGCTAAGTTGTATGGCTTAATATAAAAATATACTGTATTTGAAAACAACATAACATAACAATATTTCCATATTTATCTCCAACCACTCGAAAATACTCACAATCTAAGTCACAGCGCACTGTAATATTCCAACGTACAGCTAATCACCTTTTCATCATATCATCACTTGACATATTTCACGTCTCATATTAAATGTATCCCGCGGCGCACACATCAAAAATGTACTCTGACTACCGCGCATACGACTTAATTTCCCTCGTACACGGCATTAATTATGAAGCCAACTTCGCACACCGTGTTAAGGGTCACACACTGACGTAAAAATGTCATACGTTGCTTAGAAAATAATTACACGCGGTGGCCTAAGCGCGGGGTTCGTATGCCACACCGAGACACCGTTGAAGGGTAGGTAGAAACACAAATTCACGACTTCGTACTGATACAACGATATTTTGGCCATTGCAACTGTTCATTTCATTTATTAAAAATAGTTATAATTTTATTAAAGCTCAATTTTTTAAAGACTAAAATATTAGTAGCTTAAAAACGGCATTGTAAAATAGGTCAACTTTTATAATTTCTTGCTTGTACGAAACTGGGTCCATGAAAATATATTTAAAAATACTAGCGGTAACGCGTCGAGCAACTAACTGCAACAATTACATATTAATATGACGATCTCGTTGCGATATGTCAGTGTTATTGAAGGATGATTTTGTACGTATTAATATCACTTTAAAAAGTAGCCAATTGTATTGCGAACAAATCAATGCTGTGAAAGAACATGCTAGAACAAATTTTCAGCGTTACTCAATGGTAATCGTTGGATTAGATGATAAGTTTATTGTTTGAGAAATATATTTTTCTTACAAACAAATTGATATATTATTTTCCTTCAAACAAAAATAGGGCTGTGTGTACATTGTTCCATTCATCAACTGAATATAATAAAGAAATCGTCAAATTATTTTGATAATCGACTCTCCAAACTACTTAACTTAAACGTATGAGCAAACGCCACGTTAGGACATTTAAGTAAGTCATACCCTTTTAACAATATCATGAACTGCGTAAGATTACTACAATATAATTTGTTATACCACAATAAAACGTAGAATTATTATAATGTAATCGGAGTATTACAATATAACTGCATTTATAATAAGCTGTGTACGACCAGATAAATAGTTCTTGGGGCGCTCTTTTATAAGATGAACATTATTTTTTAACTTTACGTATGGGTGCTTTTATCTGTACATACACAAAATGATCACTAACAAATAGGAAACATAATTCTTATGCTGTAGACGTACCAACGCCCATTGCAAATTTATCGTGTATATTAAGAGAAACATCGCATGTATTGTATTAGGTTACTTCGTAGTCCGAACCCTTTCTGCTATTTTGACGTCTAGGATAATTTGTTTGTACATATCCCGCCACCGATAATTTATTTGTACATATCCCGCCGCCCAATACTGTCCGTTAATGGACATATATAGCAGCTTGCAATAATCATCAATTCATATTTGAACACAAGTCACGTTTGAGAGTGAGAAGGGTTTTGGTTGCCTCCCACGCTGATCCAGGGAAGATGGCAAAGTGTACACGCATAGAAAAATAATAGTCAAAGTTTCAAAGGATTCAGGTGTTCTATTTATATAAATGATTGCAGCAGACGAATTTTTGTCGTAGCGTCTCGTAAAGCGCCAGATCTACTGGTTTTTTGGGGTCCGAATCTCACCCGCTACAGAGGTAATAATCGTTCTGTGGGCCGGTAACGACTGGGACCCACGATAACCGATAAAAAGGCGTCTTAATGTATCTTCTGTAAAACGAAAGCCTTCGTAGGTCGTCGTCGCTAACTGCCATAGTGCACACTAGGTCGTACGACCAGTTAGAAATATTTTTGATTGTCACATTAGCATAGCAAAACTATGACAATTTTGTATATATATTATGTTAAATTACATTTTAAGAGGAAAGGAGCATTTTGTGTCATTATTAAAGTTATATAGCTACGCCAGGTACCTATGTTATGAGGTACGTTATGAGGCTGAGAATACTAATTACCAAATGTATAAATACACATGTACGAGTATGTATGTGCCCTTACAGACCTGACGCGTTTCCTGTATGTTCATAATTATTATCATCCAAATGCATTCGTTCAAGTGACACAAATTGTATCAAATAAATTAATAAATTTGGATAAATCGTACGAGCGAAATCTACATGATTCAAATATTTCTTGAGTGTTTGGAGAAAACCACCTGCAAAGACAACAGCACGTATATGCCAAACAATGTGAGGACCGGTCAATAACACTGCTCTGAGAGCCTCTTCTGAGCGCCAAGCATTATATTGGAATTCTCCAAGGCTTATCGATAGTAGGAAAATAAATCTTAGTAAACATATTAAGAATCTTCTAAAAGGCTTAAACACAAGGCTTAATAATCATAAATATCCTTTCAAATTTAGCGTTCCAACAAACTATTTTAGATGACTGTGAGTAACGACTGACACAGTTGTGACGCGAATTCGATTTTCACAACCAAAATCGAAGAGTGTCAAATGATTTTCGATATTCGATGAAAAAAATCCCGTGCACCCGGAAAACAATAAGGAGCGCTAGCTAGTGCCGATCTGTGCGAGTCGAAGTCAATAACGTGAATCTGAGAGGCCCTCGACTCTAACTCCGATTCTTATATTGGATTTCTTTACAGTCGATTTCATCTTCCGAGTGCTAGCGATCGTAACGCATCGGATTTCGAACTTAGATCGAAAGGTTTTTTTTAAACGATGAACGATCGAAGTGTTCGCAGTCAAATACGTCAAAGGTTGCACTTAAAATTATTATGACATAATTGTTGTATGAACTGCGTGACCCGTCACTTCACGTTAGGCCAAAACAGCTCCAGTTATTGCTAAGGCCATGTATCCAGTAGGTCGCCAATATAACTCTGTAATCGCCTACATAATCTGGCTATAACATTACAAGAGAAAAGCAATATCTTTGCTATCACTAACATTGATTTTTGTTTATTCGGTATGCACGGATGGTTGCCAATTACGCATTGAACTTCGGTCTGGGTACTGGTTGCGAATAATAAAAGTTATTTAAAGTTACTCAATTTTCTAATGGTTAAGAAAGGTGTAACAAAATGTATTACAAATACCTATACAAGTTTAATATACTTGTACATATTTATAATTCATCATTTGATGTGGCAGATTAATGTAGCAGGGTGATCAATTTTTTTATAATAACCCACAAGCATTTTATTATAAAACCTGAGAGTAAAACTGTATCTTATGTTTTCCGCGTAAATCTTCAGTAAGTTAAATCATATACATATGTGGCACATATATCAGTAATACTAATTACGAATATGGACATCGCTTATCGCCGATCTTGTACCGGCTTGACATCAAATACCTAAATGACTAATTCACAAATACAAGACAAATATAAGCTGTTTCAATTTTAGCTACAGGCCGTTCAAATGTCCCACGGTTAATATTGATTGGAATATATTGGATTCGCCGAATTAATATCACCGGTTCATCTTTGTATGAGAATTACGACGACAATTGTGCTCTACGAAAGTTGAATATAAAATCATAATATTCATAAAATAAAAAAATCTCAATATACATGTTCAATGTTCATATAATTCCAATACCAGCTTATGACATACGGATGTGTTTTTACAGTTCGCTTGCAAATAGTTAACAAATCGCTGAAGTCGTAGCCGCCGGAAACGAGAAGAAACAGTCTCGCACTTCCGTCCTGCCGCTAGTCCCAAACCTACTAAATAAATCCTGGCTTAAGGGCATTCACTCCTTGACGCTACGATTGAAGCCACAAACTGCATGCCTTCATTAAAAATTAAATGGCCGCATAAATAGCTTTTTACATTTCGAAGTCAATGTGAGCTGTTGTGTTCGTCAAATGGTTATGCTACTTTATATTCGGATTCAGCTAGATTTTTTGATCCCGAATACATATATAACTCAATACCACCGAAAATGCTGCTTAAAGAATAGCCTTTCACTCTCCGATACAAATGAACAAGTAAGCTGTTAAGGGTAATGTTGTAAAGGTATTTATTTTAAGCTGTTGAAGATCAGAACTAACAAAGGCGCCGATGTGAAGCTACATATTATTGTAGTCCTCCCTCATTTGTAATTTCTTATTAAACCAGGCGAACAGAAATGAGCAATATGTGGGAAGACCAAAATTATTATATCCGCTAAAACAAATATTAAAATTAAACTTCTATAAAACTGAAAGTCCGCTCGAGATGTATTTACCACGGACACATTAAAGACGCTCGTGAAGCTTCCATCCCTGTTGCCCATTGGACCTCTTGCCCTATTTGAATATTTATTAGATCTCCCTTCGCCTGAAATACCCTACCCTCTTTGCGACAAGATATTTTTTCCCTTACTTAGCTAGCTACTTCAGCTAAGCCTTTCGACACGGCTGAAGGATTTACGAATTAGACTATTTGATACCGTCCTTTTAGACTTCTGTAAGGAAATGTAACAGCTCAATCAGCATCAAGACCTTATTTATTAGTTATTTATGGCCGGCTTACATGCGGCATTTTCGATTGTACTATCTTGTATATTCAATCACCAAGGGTAGAACAACTAAAAACAGTCTGAGTAGCGGTTACTGAAGGGGTAATTTAATCATACACAAAATATGTTATCTTTGGCAATATTATCATGCAACGGGTGCCACTTTAAGATTTTTTATTATAATTCGTTTTCATAACTAGATAACAAGATATCAGTGAGGATAAATTGAAAGAAATGAGCCCAGTTTGAATAATACATATAGTATGATTTTATACAAAAATTTGGCAATACGAGCGCTGCACGAGTACTATAGTGTCATTTGGATTGCAACGAAACAGGCTTAATGACGTAACAAACGTAACGAAGGGGTAGGCATAGGAATGTAATACCCTCCCATGTTTTATCAGTTCCGTTTACATCCCACTATGGAACAGGTGGTGAGTGTATGGCCATGCACCGAGCCCATGTCCAGACTCCGGGCGACTATTACAAAATCTAAGTTTTATCAAAATCCAATAGTGACCGACTTGGGATTGGAATGCAGGACCTTTCGGTCGGCAGTCGCGCTTGCAACCAACACGGTGGTCGAACACAGTTCGGTCATTTTAACATCCACGGTCTGACAAGACGTTACGCTGACAATTTTAGACCGTGGATGGCTGAAGTCGATTGAAAATTGAAGAGCCTTCAGTCCCTGCCAAAGACGTGTAGAGCTTTGTGATGGTAATTAAGTTGGTTGCCTACCATTTAGACTAGGTGTATATATGTTAAATGATTTTCTAGAACGCACACTATAATTAAGAAATTGTATTATAAGTGTAAAAAGAGGGATTATTGATATTATCTGTCTTCATGTCAAGTCCGGGGTAGACAGAGAGGACGAGTACCAGAAATATTTATCCCTGAGTTAATGAATGTAGTAAAACTTTTGTCATCCGCGCACAATGAATTCAAAAACTTCTAACTCATCCGTTAACTAGCATGTGACCTATTTGGTAAAGATAGAAAAATCTCAATTCGCCTCTGCCCCAACAAACGTGAGAAACGAAACGATAGATATTAAAATAAATCGCTTTAATTTTGTAATGCATTCATCCCATATTTGGATTATTACATATCTTCTGAAAGTTTCAAAGTTAGAAACAACAAGTGTGGGAGTCGGGAAGTATGTTAATCGCATTTTCACATATCGATAATTTACATGTTTGTTTACGAATTGAAAACTGCAAAAAAATACGAAAATTTCATATGCATTGTCCGTTTGCATTGATTTCTCGCCCCACTGGTAATTGGTTTTTGTAAATGTAGTATTATGCCTGTAATACTCGGAGAGAAAAGCACAATGGTGTTTTGCAGTCCCACGTTTCACCAGATACTTTTCCTATGTAATAGGTGGTAAGCCTATAGCCATACACTGGACTTCAATCGAAACTCCAATCCCCTTCTAGAAAATCTAAATTAGATAAATCCGATAACCTATACTAACCTGACCCGGGATTATAATCTAAGACATGTCGATACACAGTTGTGCTTGCAACCAAGACCATCAAGGAGACAGTCAATGATATATATCTTTATGAAAAGGTACTAAGTACGTATTAAAAAATATTTTTTTATATTATCAGATGATTGGTACGATATTTTCCAATTCTGTTGAAATCGTTCAAACCAGATGAATGTTGTATTCGATGGAAAGACGTCAATCGCATTGCGAAATCATAACAGATTTAACGCCTGTTGAAGTAACGAAAAATTTTATGTTTTTAAATAAGTTCTTTTATCTCAAAAACTTACAGTACATATGTGACTTTAATTAAGTTGACGAATTTATTTTCAATTATTTCATTCAATCTTAAAAGGTTTAAGAGCCCATCTAGTTAAAAAAATTAAAGTGCCGATGTTACTTTTCAAATAATAACAATAATAAAGAATATAATATTAGATAAATGTTGAGAAAAACGTTAGGTATGAATGATGAGAAATGACGTACTTTATTTATTTTTCATCCATATGAAAGCAAAAAATGTCGAAATATTGCATTTTCTAAAGATAACATTCGTAGAAATCGCAACGAGTTATAGTTGGAAGGCACGTATGGGAGCAAGTTTGGAATCAAATACAGAGAAAAAAACTATATAAATATAAATAAGCCATGCATGAGTTTTAGCCATTTTTTAGAAGACGTGTCAAATTTGCATATCTACTCGTATACTAGCGTGAAA
The DNA here is from genome assembly GCA_018245875.1 of Mysoria ambigua. Lineage (NCBI taxonomy): Eukaryota > Metazoa > Arthropoda > Insecta > Lepidoptera > Hesperiidae > Mysoria > Mysoria ambigua. The sequence goes on along the minus strand of DWEI01003975.1, from coordinate 2,763 downwards.
AGATGTGATCTTAGATTTTCTTCTGTCGAGAAGGGTGGTGTGGAGAAACTCTCGATATTAACCTTCAAACCCAGTTTTGTAGCTCGTTTTCGTGCCCTTATCGTGTCAAAGAAATATCTAACAAATTGATACTTTTTGAACAGAACGCGGACAGTTTACCCCTTAACCTTTGCGTGTTTTCCTTCCACTTCTCTGGGGTGCGTTAATTTCATAAACGCAGTAATACCATTACATACGAAATTGATGTTCATTAAGTCCATGTACGTTTGCCTAACAATATATTTTAATTACGTCATCTTCATTATCAACTCCTTTTACTGTTCAAGTGTTGGACGATTGGCTCCGTTGACGATTAATGCGGTAGTATTTTTAACTCCAGTTTCTTCCCATTGTATATAAATTAATATCTATAATTATCTGTATCTTAAAAATTATCAACAGCCTGTGTCATCAAATGCTGGACATAGGTATTCAGTCATGAGCTCCATAGCGCCTTGTCTTCGGCTTGCCACATCCAGCTTCTGCCTGCTACATGTCGCGGTTCTTATAAGATCTAGTCGACGACGAATACCGCAAATTAATATCGGATAAGTCATTAGGTATCGACGTTGCAAGGAAATTGTCGTTTCAGTCTCAACCGAGACCGGAAATCGCAAATCTACGAGAGGATGTATTGCGATAATACTATACGTTGTAAAATCGATTAGCCCAATGACGAGTGGATTCGATAGATGTTTAATCATTCGTGGCGTCGCAAATTGTTTAGACGGATGTTCACTCGAATGCTCTGTTTTATCGACACTGCTGGATATAAATGTATTCAATTTTCAATGCGGGTTAATGTTTAAACAGATCGTTTTCAAATAATTAGTATTACCAGTGTCATGCATTTACGATTGGTAATGAACCTGGTTTTTTTTTCTGTGGAACCGGTGTGCATGTATGAAGAGAGTCATGTATGAGGAAGATGTACGGAAGGTAAATAGGTGCCGTGAAAATATGTATGCATGATTTTTTTTATTAATTATACTTCAATAACGTTATATGGACAAAATGTCTGGAATAAATAATATGACTCTTATGAATTTTAAGCTTAAAAAACTAGTCCCTTTTGTTGTCAATGCACCCGAGAGCTCAGTGCGTTACAAATTCTACATCTTCTCTATTGTCTCTGCATACGTTATATATTTGTCAGTGCCGTGAGTAACCTTTTCATGAATGTACATTCGAATAGTCCCCATATCGCGTGTAGATCTTTCCGTTAGATTTTAAGATGAAATCCGATATCCAATGCACACAGTTTTCAACACACCATACGTCCGACAAATATGTCCCTTCCATGCCCATTTTAGCGCTGAAACATTTCTGTGAAAATCTCCGTTGCTTATATAATGAAATAAATTAATGAAATAGAAATTAGAAAGTGATTATAGTTTTTTTTTTGCTATCTCATAATAAAATCAAGCGACCTAACTTAGTTATATTCGTACGGTTCAACATATTTTTGATGATATACATAATTTTCGTAAAGTTTTGACTCACCATGGTAATCAAAAAGTTCCGATTGCCATACCCGCCGAATTTTTTAGGAAGAACTTTCAACCACCAATTAAAAAAGTCATAACAATTTGCAGAGTGAAACTTTGTCAAACAACGATATTTTAGGCAGAAAAACAATATTCAGATCTTTTCATTGGGTTATAAAATGTTTACGTGACTTATATTGTTTAAAGTTTAAACCAGTGTTAATGTTAATAGTGTAAAAACTTTATATTTGTATTTGTATGACATTACTTTATTTGAAGGTTTATATATTGTACATTCTATACATACACCTTTTGTAATCTTCGTACCATTTAATTTTGTATCCAAGCCTTCCAAACCCAAGCTTGGTATGTTTCGTTAGAAATTAAATATAAAAAATAAATCAAAAGTTCCACTTCATAAGATATTTGTATTACCAATTTTTAACACAAAAGAATTCCGAAATCATACATATATCGCATTCTATAGAACATGTTATTGTCAGGTTCTCGGCACTGATTGTGGAGAATTTCCAGATAAACATTTTCACAGAGATGCTTAAAATTCTTTGAACTCGATTGCACAACAGTAGTTAATATTAAATTCGCAAAGATCGTAAAGAATTAGTCGATCCTACGAAAAAGTTGCGTCTGCATGAGTAAGCGTGCTCTGATATATTTGAATCATTTACATATATCTCTGAATCGGTTTCGGCTTGAAAGGGACATGTAAAGTGTAGCAAAGCGGCAGTAGCTTTGGTTAGTAGAAAATTTTCCTTATAGAAGAGGACCAGTTGAACAGTGGACTAAGTGGACTAAAAATGTAGTAAGAATTAGTCTTATGTAGTCTATAAAACCTTTATCTCCAAATTTGTACATTGACAAGGAGAAAATGATGAAACTGATACAAATAAATTGATTAAACTTCATGTTTCATTTTTGGTCGTGTCGTACTTATGATCATAATCAAGTGTCGTAAGAACTGAATATGTATGATTTTTGCAGGCCATAAATGAATTTATAAATACAAAATTTATTTATTGTTCAAACAAATTAATTATTTTGGAACTCACTGATTTGGTGCCGACATGTGTTTCTATTTTAATAAAAAATCTATCAAAAAGACTATCTATACTATCTATAATTATAAATTTATCTATCACTCACCACCTATTACATAGTGGAACGTAAAAGTAACCGGTGAATCGTGGGAATGTTCTGCATTCCTCTGCCTACCCCT
>DWEI01003974.1:0-12169 GCA_018245875.1 Mysoria ambigua | reverse complement strand
ATTGAAGGTGAATAATCACCGTACACGGCATCCAAGCGCTTTGATTTCGATGCGCGATTTCCCTTCAAAAAACAGGAATCGAATTGCCGACCGATATTGCTCTTATCCCATTTTTCGAAAATATGCAGATATGTTCCCTTCTAATCGTGGTCAAAACAAAACTATCTGCCCGAATCGGTTAAAATTTTGACATAAGACGTCGTAAGATAATGAACTAGCCGATATTGCAATTATTTTGCTATAGTAGCGTCATGGAGTGGTAGGGCTAAGTACTTATCGGACCACCCTCGTACTAATAAACTTTTTTCTGCCGCACTGGGGTATTGCTTGTGCGTTAGAAACTAATTTATATTATGTATGCCGTTTATCAGCACTGTTTTGTTACCTTATGAAACGATTTGCCTATAAAGACATTTTATTCACCTACAGAACTAAAGAACTTTACAATATAATAATATATAGACCTAAGAGAGCAATTCAAGTACGCCAACGTATAAGCAACGCTTACGTCGAGCGACAGCAACTTGTTCACTTGGTCCAGAATCAGCGATTTCAACGGAGACACGACAATGGTGACACCCGGCGTCAAAATGGCCGGCAGCTGGTAGCACAGCGACTTACCTGACAACAATTTGACGTCTCTGTTTCATTCAAACACGAGCAAGCGTACAAGATGGACGATATCAAAAGGTTACCGTGACATAGAAAATACAAACCAATTGAATCAGAAGAATTGAAAACGAAATACACAATTTAAAACTAATTGCTTTAAAAGAGTTATCTAAGCCATTTGCTTTGGACGGGATTGCTTTGACCGTGATAATATGGATAACATAGCAAAATGGCGAACAATTACAATTTTGTTTACATCTGGAACTAAAATGGAGTACCTGCTTTTGTAAATGTAACTTAAAATATTTAAAATTGACAGATCTGGTTTATTCTCAACACGACCAGTGGCTGAGGTAAGTCGGAGAACGTGCAAGCCGCCCAGTGAGCCGAGCCGACACCGAGGCGGGACTCACCGCCGCCGGTGGGCATGAGCACGAAGCAGTCGTGGCCCAGCAGCGCCGCGTTGATCACCTGCAGCTGATTCGGCCGGAATGCGCTCAGACCGAATTTCTCCTTGAACTTCTCCATCATCACCGCCGAGTGCTTGAAGTTGTAGCCGTCGAACTCGCCTGCAACGAACATCACTTTTCCCTCACACCAGCGACAAAAATAAACCACGGGATAGAAACCCTACCTTGGCCTCTAAGCAACGACTCTTGAATGTGTTGTGATTTAAAAATGTTATGAACGCAAAGTATAAACTAACCCGTGATTCAACAGAGCAGTACAGTGATGAGATGTTAAAGGTATATCAATGTTAAATTGTATTGCACATGTAGAGTGAAGTTGGCCAAGATGCGGAATATTTATGAGGCTGCCTTAAATTCAATAGAGAATTAAGAACTTGAAAAAATAAGCCACACACAATTTTCTAGCCCTTTGGGATTTATGCACACGCAGCAGCCATACATTACGCACATGAAGAATTCCGATACAGTCCATTGTACCGTTAAAGTACTCCACGTAAATTTGAAATTTTCACAAAGATGATGTTGCACGGAGAAATTACGTAGAATGATTTCCAGATTTACAGAAGTATGTAAAAACAGTTGGCAGTACGGTAAAACCTAGTTAAGTTTAAAAAATGTCACAGAACAATATTGCAAAGTATCTGAAGTACTCACATGTAAATAAATTGCATATTCAGAAATAGAATATCAAATCAAAAATATGTGCTCGCTGCAATAGCATAAAGTAAAAAAAAAATATTAAAAATTAAGGTCTGTAAAAATATTTGGCACTCAGTACTCTCTGTCTACCCCGCGGGGCACCTTGTGAAGTCATGTATGTAAAATTTTTAAACACTTTCTCAATTAATAAGAATCAGATCAGGTTCTTCAAAACTTAGCAGAGAGAGTCGGGTCAACACCACTGCCTGTCACTTTCAATTGTTAGATTCCAACTGAGGTGATCATCAGTCATAAATACACACGCATTTACCTATTATTATATTCTTCATCACTCACCCATTTCATTACATGATTCAACACCAGTATTATAAAATAAAATGAAGTTCTGATAAATATACAATGTTTATTTTTCATATAACGAAGACAATACAGTGTATAAAACTATATTCGCAATATATTGTTTCGCTACCTATTTTAAATCTTTATGTCAATATTTTCTCTTCACATGTTAAGTGGATTTCTGCTACATACATTGTCTTGTCTTATTTACAGGTAAATCTGATTATGTTCCGTTTGGTGTCATCTTGAATCTTCTGTGCCTTGTCCTTGGTTAACATTAACAGATCTTGCAGACTCAAAATAGATGCTCGTAGCAGGCACACCTCGAGTGCTGTCTCTCCTATAATACTTCTCTAATCTTCTATAATACTCTTCTATAATTCTCCTATAATACTCCTATAATCTTCATAAATTATCTTGCGCTATGCATATTTCCATTTTAAATCTTATGTTTAAATGACTCTCAATTACAGTTGAATTTCACATAAAATAGGAATAACCAATCCAAAGTATTTCTGTAAGCTGTACATAGGATCATATTATTCAAAGTGCATATGTTCGGTTAGCCCTTAATCTGGCTTATACTGCTTACTTCTTTTTCGCTTCTAAACAAGTTTAAGAATTCCATAATATCAATCATAATATCATAATATCAACATGAATACTATCCAGGCCTACTAATCTCTCGTTGCCTGGGACAATATCTCTGCACATTTTGCAACACTCCAGGGTATCTTATGAGACATCTGTTAATGTTTTATTTGTTTATTTCAAAATTATCATCAAAAAGCAGTGTTTTGATTGTTATTTACATGTACGTAGCATTATCATTCATATATTATATATACACTATATTATTTTACTTGAATTGTATAGTTTTGAATCTTACTTATCCACCAACTCTTCATGAGTTACTCTGAACAAAACTGTTGTTAACACAGGAACGATGTCCCCACAGGGATGTTTTACACAGGGATCTTGTGTTTATCATTGTCGCGTGCAACTAGTCTTAACGTCGATATGCACGCAAACTTGAACATGAAGCCAGCCACACGATGGTTAATGATACCGAGACTATGAAAACAGACGGACGGTCACTCGCACACAGACGGCACAGGATGATACACTCGGGTCAATGAAAGCACTGCAGTGAAATCTCTCCATATTGATCCCGCCTACGCAGTAGCATGGATGGTTTTCAAGAAAACAAAAAGTTTAGGATCACCTGCAGTATCCGCATATTTACTATCGTCGTGAAAACTGCCCATACCCTTGTCCATAGCTCCGCTGTCATGTACCGTACTGGCAACATCAAACGCCTCCTTCGCATTGACTGAACTGTCGTCTTCACATGTTGACATTTTACTATGTATTGTGTCTGTGTTATCTGTAGGGCTGTAGAAATATATAGGACGTTGGACTTGCGCTGAATCGTCATTTGTAGCCACTGCTTGAACGATCTCCTCATGAGCTGTCTCCGCGCCAGTGGGACCATCAACTTCACAGATGCTTGGAGTAACTATTTCTGTAATCAAATCATTATCATTGCCACTACATTTGAAAGGTCAGTCATAATGCAATGAGCACACAATGCATTTTATTTCACATCAATTATTAAAGTCAGATAAAACATAATAAGAATATTAAAATCACCAGGCTCCGTTATTTTCTCGGTGTTTCCAGAACCCTCTATTAACTCTTCAAGGAAAAACACTTCTAAAGAGGGGTGTATGCTCCCTTCATCTTCTTCATCTGCAATATGGTTAGCCAAAATATTCCGAGGAATTAGTTTCAATTATGAGAAATAGATATCATTAAATACCTAGTAATAGTTTTACTGATATTTACTACTACACAGTGTAAATTCATGTATTAAGTATTGTAGTTAACCCACTTAGTATTATTCCAATATGACAGCATTCAAAAACAATTTATCTTCACTCCAAACCAATATTTGTATGTATTCCTTAATAATTTATTGGTAAAAAAAAACAAATTGAAAATGTAATTTGATTAAAACGATTACCTGTGCCCTCAAAACTTTGACATTCAAAACTAATTTGGAAATTACACTTGCCCACGTCACAGAGAACGAGGTTCATGCCGTGGACCGATCGCTCGCCGCCATTGACATCCACAAAATCGTCTTTAAAGTCATCCATGCTTAGCTCTCGCTCCCCATCGTCGTCTGTTACATTGTCGCGTTTATTGACATCCCTTGCAATAATACAATGTACTGCGCTAGTATTAGTAGTAGTACTGGAAAGTTCTGAAATTACTCCTGTTACGTTATTATAATCTTTGATGGTTGTAAATGAACATTTATTAATATCTTCCCCAATTGTTGCGTTGACGTTGCAATAACCACCATAGACCAAATTTCTTTTCTTCCTTTACTTCGTGGTTAAAAGAACATAGCTTGCTACATGTATCTTGTCCTTTCATGTTGTGGTTTGTCCAAATGTTGGGCAGTTTTTTCGTATAGAAACTTGAATTAATGTTTTTATTAGTGCGTTTTGTTCATCTGATGGTAGTGTTTTTGTCAATTTAAAAAAAAAAATATCACTGTTGTATATAAATGTATATCTCTACTTCAAATCCGTTACGTGGTAGACAGAGAGTACCAAACTCTAAATTTATCGATCCTTACAAAACTACTGTACATCGCCAACATTTTTCACTCTTTTGATACATGCATTTATTTAAGAAATTTCCAGTATTCTGTTCACCAATCGGTGTGACCTCAAAATCAACCAAGTACATGCATCGACTTAAACACGCTCGGATAATTCAGTGGAAGAAATGTAAGAAATTTCCAAGGTTATGGATACAACCAATGGGTCGGTAATAATTACGGAAACAAAACTCAAAGACAGCAAATGCTTGTCAATTTACTGGAGAAAGACGGTTCGTTCTTAATAAAGGGTTTACTAAAAAGGGTTTCTTTAAAACCAGCCTGAACGTAAACGGCCGTGGTATAGATACCACGCTAAGACCATAAATGAGGTAAACTTCATTAAGACGGACGAGAGTCGAATATTTAGAGATGTCTTGATGATGGCTAGGTCCAACACTTAAAACGATCACCGATTAATATGAAGCACCCTAGACACGGTATGTCTGGTCGGGCACGCCCGACTTATGAAGTCTACTCACCGGCACTACTTGTTCCAAATAGTAGATAGATTTGAAATTTTCCAATTAGAACTAATAGAAATGACAAGTGGCAGAACTGATTTTATATGAACTGTTAGCATCTGTGACCCCATCAGCATATGTTAGTAAGTATCTATGATTGTGGTCGTTTATTAAGAAACGCTGATGGTACTGCTACGTAGTTGAGTCTAGTGGTAGAAAAACCTTTCAAGCAAAAAATGATTTCAACACGAAAATTACATAAATTTAGCTAACTTGTGGCATTAAGTTTTTAAACACTAAAATCAGTAACACTGTTAGCCAAGGCAAGACGCTATATAAAATAAAATGACTGCTCAATTCAATTACTATGGAAATGTCCTAAACTTTCCTTATCTCTTTGGAGATTACAGGTGTGATATTACATATTTTTGTTACCGCATCCGCCGTCGCCCGCAAACCGCGGGAATATCACGAATGATTTTTTCAAAACTTTCAGAAACTAAGATGATAGCCTCTAATAAACACATATGCCATCAGGCCTTCATTCGTACTAATCAAAATAATTAATCGTAATTTATTTTACCTGTAATACCATCATTCTTGGTACCAGCATGGAATACACCCATTCCTTCATACTTGGGACACTGCTTTTCTTTTTCTATTTCTTCTACCGCTGAAACACTAGTTTCCATCACATCATCCATAAAGTCTTCCTCGTTATACACTTGCCAGCCCTGTTCATCTACTTGTATCTGCTTTCCATGAATATTTTCAATACTTTCGATGGAGTCATTGACATTTACAACTTGACTAGATGATTCCGGTATTATATCTTCTATATCATCATCCATAAAAGCCGATAAGTCATAGTCATCTATATCGTCTATATTATTTATATTGTTAATTGATGTGCTGGGTTTATTAAGATCTTGCAAATAGTCTTTGTCCAATTCTGGCGGTTGGAATAGAACAGAACTGTTGCCAGTTGCGTTCATTGATACTGATTCTTGCACAGCCAAAGGCTTCAGTTTGTCACAAATGTTCTTCACATTATCTAAAATACTCAAAGACCTTTTCGCATGTTTGTTTTCTACGTGCCTTTCATTTGTATTATTTAGATCATATTTTTCATTAGAATCTAGAGATATGACATCAGTTGATATTGAAGAATCTGCCGAGGCATTTCTTTCTGCTTCATTTTTATTAGACAAAAGAGCTTTAGCTGGATATTCATTCATACTTTCATCTATTATTTCAATGCTGTTTCTGCGTTGATCACTCTTATAATTATTGTCTTCAGATATATATCGTTCATATTTACTGATCAATGATGGTGATAAACTTTCTGTATTGTTCAAATTTATGGAATCATTTAACTTATCTTTCTCTTTCTTCTTCATTAGCAACTTGAGTTTTGTTTTTAAATAATTAATCTTGGAGTATGTTACACTGTCATATCCAGGAAATTTTTCTTTTATTGTATTTGGAATTCTGTTAAATGCATAGGCTATTTTCTCTAAAAGTTCTATGTACATCGTTTTACAGTCATCTATATCCTGTTCGCTTACGTGTTCACTTTTATCCTGTAAGTTTCAAAGTTAGTATGAATAAAGATACTTCCATTTTAAAAAGAAATAGTATATTATGTTTTTATTACCTTTGCATGTTTCAGCAATACTGGATGTTCAGAGATATTTAACAAGAATCCACTAAGAGACTTGTCTAATTTTAAACTTTTTAATGCATTCTCGTGATTTTTTTCTGGTGTTCGGACAAGTTTACATTTAGTGGGTGATTCGTTTGTGTCTTTATTTTTCGGAGGAGTAGGGCTGATACTAATTCGTATGGACTTCTTAATGTTTTTGGATGGTGGTGTTTTAAGTCTTCCCTCAAACGACGAGCTGCGATCAATACCATTCTGGAAAAGGTAAACTACAGTAACTAACACAGTAATAAAGTACAAAACTATCATTTTAAATATCGACATTCTAATATGGCTTGAGTGAATTTCTTTTTCAAATTTTTTTTTAATTATCTGTATCCTATCATGCCAATAAATGATGAGGTAAATTCTAAAGAGAATGGGACAGTGCACTTAACCGAGGGTCACTCCTCCTGGAGAAAGTTACTAGGTTGTCTTAACCGGGATAACAATTTTCAGTAATGAGGGACCATTTTAAGAGAAAGAAAAAGTGTTGTAATATACATTGCTGAACCAAAGTTTGAAACTGACTTAAAAAAGTAAATGAAATAAAATCCAAAATACAAATTAAGAGGTTTCATTATTTATTCAAATATTGAGAAGAATGCTTATCACAATATGACAAAAGGCTGATTTGAATGTTTGTATATTCCAACAGGCTCACCTTTATGAGCAATAATCATACTTTTGGCCCAAATCCAAATTTCGAGCATTACTACAAATTCTAACTTATAAGAAGCCTTATAACTTATCCCTGAAATGAACTTTAGAATGTACTGTCTGTCACACCTGTAATGCCTAAAGAGGTAGGCAGAGTGTTGTACACTCCCCTGTTACACCAGTTTCGTTTATAACCCACTATGGAATAGGTGGTAAGCCTATTGCCATGCACCTGACAGATATCCAGACTCCAGGCCACTAATAGGAAAACTAAACAAGAAAAATTTCGTACTGCCCGACCAGGGAATCAAACCTGGCGATCGGCAGCTACGCTCGCAACCAACAAGACCAACGAGGCTGTTGGTTTTATCATCATACTATAAATTTAAATGAAAATAAATTGCAAATATACAACAAATAATATAAATGAATTATTGCATAATGGATACAAGAACGATGGCAAGAAAGACATGGTGAACAAACTTTAGCAACACCCATAGAACCTCTAAAATAACAATACGTAACGTCACGCCTGTAATCCCCGAAGGGGTAGGCAGAGGAATGTACAACATTCCCATGATTCACCAGTTACATTTACGTCCCACAGATAGGTGGTGAGCCTATTGCCATCCATTGGGCACATACCCACAATCCGAACCACTACTAGAAATTCTAAATTAGAAAATTTTTGTAGTGTTCAACTCGTGAATCGAACCCGGGACCTCTCGATGTGCAGTTGCACATGCTAGCAACACAACCAACAACAAGGCAATAAATTATTCTAAAATATTGCTGACATTTATATCAATATATGTATAGAATAAGTGGATAAGATAGCATGATATAAATGGTAAGATCATTATCAAGACACAATTTTTATTATGACTGCAATTATATTTAAAGTTAGATAAAGACATTTGCTGTTATTCAAGACTAAGATGGCTGCCTATACACCGCCTAGTATTTCCTTTAGACCAAAACACAATTTGTTCTATTAACAGTATTTTGAGCTGTGAAGATGTCGGGCTGTGGGGGAATTGTATTTTTTACCTAACCCTGTTCTCTGAATGTGAATATATGTCGCAAGCCACAGATTTAGTAGGTAATACAATGAATTATAAGAATAATATTACTCACCATAATTTCCCTATTGGGAAAACGTTGCCTGCCAGCCTCGTCATTTTTGATAACAATGTTACTTTTCTCAGTGCTTGTCACATTTTCTTTTGTTTGCGATGTTACTAAATTTGGATGTCTCGTTGTCACATCCTAAATGCAAAACATTTGTTATGAAATTCTATTGTTGTTGATAATATATATGGTCATGGGAAAATTAAAAGCATGACATAATTAAAAATGACCAGCTCCTCGTAACCCTATAACCTTGTAACCTTGTAACCGTAATGTTGTTGTACACCAACACATTCTTACATGTGTGTATGCCCTAGTAGTGAATGTTTTCAAATACTTTTTTAAACACATAATGTGATGTCTGGAAAGTACACATTTAAAAGTTTCAGCTTCCATTCAATTTGAATTTGACATGGACCAAAAAAATCCCCAGAGTAATGAGATGGTCATAACAATACAGTGAATATGACATAATTAAAAGTAATGAAAGTACATACACTCAAATTTGATCTGTTCTCCAAAGATTCCTTGATGTTTGGTGAACCTGAAATATTTAGTGAAACATGAGAGTTAGGGGTCTCAGAAACAGAGGAGTGTATTAGGAGAGTGATAAATATAGAATAAATATGTTCAGTCTGTAAAGACAAAGTTATGAGGCCCATGTTAAACTCTGCTTACCATTTGAGTGAACCATTGTGATTATATAATGACAAGAGATTGTGTGAAACATGTCTGTGTCAGAGTGGAGTAAACCTATGCCATAAGATGTCACTAAACCCGGCGCTGACTGATGACTGATGGCACTGACTCTGTGCATAAGTACAGTTAAATGACCATGATGATGATGATTATGTATGTAACTATAAAACAGGCTCTAATACAGATTTTTTCCCAGATACTTTCCTAATATGGAAATAATAGAATATTCATATATTCTTAGTATCTAATAAGGATAGCCAAGGATATTGTCATCATCTCTTATAACACAATTAGTATATAAATTCTGAGGATTTGAAAACTATCACAGTTGTAAAAATATTCAATTTTAGCAATAGTTATTAACTGCCAAAATTATTTCTTTGTTATTACATGATCACCTGTATCAATATTAAATCTAATCTCAGAGTGATAATGTTTAAGGTAACAAGAGCACATAGGCCAAATGTGGATTGACAGACTAAACAGACACACACAATTAAATAATATTATAATACTATAATTTATTATCATATAACAAATGTGTGTGTTAAGTAGTACTTATTAAAAACCATAATTTTTAGGGTTGTATATTAAGCTGTTGAAATAGTTTTCAATTTTTCACACTATACTTAGTAAGTATGCTAATTTATATGCTATTAATCAGATTAGATTTTATTTACATCATATGGGACATCTCCACACACAGCCATCTGATCCCAAAGTAAACATCAAGAGAGCTTGTGGAATGGTAACCAGACAGCTGATAAACTCTATATATATACAAATATATACTTTAAAAGATTTCTTTACCCCCAGACACAGAACCAATAATAGTGCTAGTCACGAATCAAACCCTCGTCTCCTCGCACAACAGTCAGGTTCACTAATCACTGCATCAACAGGTCAGTCAATGTTGAGGCTTGTTGATGTTTAATATCTCAAATAACTAATTTTAAAGCAACTGTAAAAAATAATTCTCATCAACCATTACAGATCAATGCTGGACATAGATCTCCCATAATCTGTGCCAGTCAACCCGTCCTTCATCCCACTAATGACTTTTGAATTCAGCCTTATACTGTTTTCTAAAAATTGTCATACAGCCTGATGGAACGTTGGCATATGCTACCTTTACTAAGACATTTTCAAAGTCAACTAGTGGTAACCACATCACAGTAAAAGGAGTACAAATAAGTAGCTTTTAAGGTTAACAAAAATCATAAACAATTAATGATAAAATACTTTTTTAATATGAATGATCTTAATATCTGTTTTGTTTATAATATTAGGTCTTACAGAACTGGCAAAATAGATAATGAAAGAGCAATAAATTTAATAAATTCAAATACACTTATAGAAAAAGAAATATACATAGATACGTACATTTCAAGGAGTTACTCCTAACTCGTGTTTTATATACAAACATTGATTTCTTTTCAATTTTCTGCTCTGCTCCACCAGAACTACAACCATAAACATAACAATTAATCATTTCAGGATTATTAAGAACTGAAGCACGCAATTGCACTTAGAAATGTAACTTAATGTGGTCATAATACTAAATTAACGTCATAAACAAAAACTTACCTTGAAGTACTTGGTAAGTGTTTAGAATTATTTTGATAATCGAAAGCAGAATTTTCTCGTTTTGAATTGGTGTTTCTTGAAGCCATTCCCTCTTGAATATCCACCTCGATTTACAAGTACATCTAGCAGAAACATCAGGCTACAAACTGAATATAAGAACTGTGTTCAAGATCTTTACTTAGAGTTATTCTATCAAGGTTTACGATATCGCACAATTTGAATAAGTGTCATTAATTCGCGATAGATCTGAAAACAGACTTCTTAAGTTTTGAGTTTTCGTGCTTTTGACTAACTTCACTTCAAAGTGAAGTATAGAGTATAATCAGCAAAAAAAGCTTATTTATTATTGATATTTTAATGGTTTAATTATTTTACTTGACAATGTTGTACTTGCAATTATTATTTTTAGTTACTTTAAATACTCTGTGTTGAAATCTCTACGATTGCCCATACATATGATACACAACATTTTTATCCCGTCATGTACTGAATCAATGAAAAATTATGAAATTATCATAATTTTTGGAATAAATATATTATTCCAAATAAATTATTCCAATATTTATAAATTTTTATAATTTAAGATTTGTAAACTCACAGTGCTAGAGATAATTTCTCTGAAAATCTAAAAATACAAGCATGTTCGACGCTATACGTTATTTGAAGTACCAAGTAGTAGAATGGTGACAATGAGAGAGTTACCTCTGATGCGTGCATGACTCTGCTCTATGGAGTCCTGGCTTGGGATTCAGGTCTAGATTTATTCGTTACAACGCCTGCTTCATTTCGCAAAACCGCTGAAAGATACGTTCAGTCCCCGTAAACGATTTGGAGTAAATTCTGTTATGTTCACGTTAAAAATGTAACTGTTTAAATAAAATAAATAAATAAATATTAAATGAATATTCCACGTACTTTTTAATTTGTTTTTATTATGTAGCAAATTTGTTTTACACAAATACCGTACGTAACGTAATAACATTAGGTAAATAGCACGCACGCAAGCATGCATGCACGTACGCACGCATGCATGCACGTACGCACGCACTCACTCACACACAACACGCATGTACGCACGCACAGCAATAGGCAATTGTAACTTCACGCCTGTAATCCCCGAAGGGGTAGGCAGAGGAATGCAGAACATTCCCACGATTCACCGGTTACGTTT
>DWEI01003973.1:0-12170 GCA_018245875.1 Mysoria ambigua | reverse complement strand
GAAATTAATGCATTAAAACAATTGCTCAGAGAATAAATTTATTACAAAATAATGTTTTTGTCAGAAACCGTGAATGAACGTAAGCCTAAAATGCTGTTTGGTTGCGTATTGCGTTGGTCGTGTTGGTTGCAAGTGCGACTGTCGAACAATAATTAGAAAATTATCCACTAGAACTGCTATTTTCTACTGGAAAATCTAATTAGAATTCTGGTAGTGGTTCGGAGTCTGGATATGCGCCCGATGCATGGCAATAGGCTCACCGCCTATTACATATTACATTAGTAACCGGTGAATCGTGGGAATGTTCTGCATTAATATGCCTACCTCTTCAGGGATTACAGGCGTGAAGTTACGTTAAAACTTACACTTCAATATCTTCACATAGGCGGTGTGTGCGTAAAGGTGAATTGAGCAAATATTAAACTCAAATCTCATTACAACTGTCTACAAGAACGTGGTACAGACGTCATACCAAATCATACGCTTGCAAATAAACGTACGGCAAAATAGCTTTAAATATTGAATGTATGTTATGTTTGCAAATACACGTAACTGAATATGTTGTCGTGTTTAATATATGTTTATACATATTACTATGGTGATTTATATAACCGTAATTGTGCATAGATCCCGCCGACATTCCGCTGAATATCTCCAAAATCGACTGTAGCGTATTAGAAGTACCTTATATAGTATCGAGATTAGTTAAGCCAATCCCGAGAAACATATTTAAGTTAAACCAGAGTATATTTAATAATCCATATAAATGCATACGTAAGCCTTAATGGTAAAATATAAAGTTATCTATACGTACGTTCATCTAAAACTTTATGGTGCTAGTATCTATATGTACAAACAAGCCAGAACAATACACATGATAAAAATCGAAACAAAAATTGTTCCTTTTATGTCGCTGAGTGTTTACAACAAGGTAAAAGGAACTTTTCCTACTTCGTTGATCTAGTAGTTGGAAACACGATGATTGTATAACAATCTAACTTCGATTCCCAGGTCGGGCCAAGTATTTTTTTTTTATTTCCTACAGTGAAAATGCAGTGTATTACACTCCTCTGTCTACTCTTTCGGTGAAATACAGGCGTGATGTTATAAACTTTACCTACACGTGCCAAATATATAAGAGGATATCAAATGCAGCAAAAGTGTCACAATAACGCAGATCATTCTGGAAGGTGAGAATGTTCCAGGACAGGGACAAAACAATTTAGAGATATTGCAATACAAAGTCTCATAACGTGTATATTGTGTGCGGACAATTTTCTCAAACGCGATCTTCGACTGTTTGGTTATTGGGTATGCAGAAATTTCATCAAACACAGGAACCGTACATATAAATTTCACACGTAAAATATATTGTATTTCATCGACTGTTCATTTCTTTTTACTTATTCTCATGTTAGACCTTAAACTATGGGAGGCATCTATACAGTAATGTCTCCTACCACTGCCATGTCTGCTACGTTGGCCAAGTATGTGTTGGTAGACTCGCCTTGGGGAACGTGAGCTGAAGGAGTTCCACTGTGGGGGTGCACAAGTGTCCTCACGACGTTATATTTAATCTTACGACAACTAGCACATAATCCGCGCATGCTTTTTATGTCGTTATTTGATCGTTGCACGAATGTTATGTAAATGACACGTAAAATCACGCCTGGAATATCTGAAGAGATAGGCAGAACGGTGTAAGTACACTCCCACGTCTCATCTGTTATGTTCATGTTCCGATATAGAATACAGGGTGAGCCTATTGTCATACGCCGGACACAAAATCCAAATTACGACTATTAGAAATTCTAATTTATAAAAACCCAAGACCTGTCCCGAGACTCGAACTCACGACCTCGCGGTGGGCAGTCACGCTTACCTACGAGACCGAAGCAAACTAATGTAAGAGAAAACTTATGATTATTATTCTCACAATTTCAATGCAATGATCGGCTGACGTCAGCTCAGCTTGTGGTTCAGTTTTGAGATGTTTTTGTATTTATTATTCTGTTTAGCGTAACATTTCTATTTTAATGACAAAAGAGTTTCCTTCAACGTTGCCCGCTGTGTAAGAACCGTAACAACGGCTTGTAATCGTTTTTTGAATTCTTCATCGAAAAGCCTGACTCAGTCTACTGATGACCAAACTACCTTGAGAACGTTTTGCCCATAATCCCAGCGCTGGGCACGCGCATACTGCATGTATTCGCACACTCCGTCATACTTCACTCGTATACAAAACGCCATTAATACAAAGTACTTAAAATTTCACTATAAAACAACAACCCAAATCCGATTGCAATGTTGAATTTCGTGTTAATGTAATCATTATCGAGTTACAAATGAATGAATTCACCGCACGCTCGTCTTGGAGTTGCGGACCCGCTTCCCGGGAGCGACCCGCAGCTGCGACGCCGAGGATTGTTACAATTTGCATATTATGTTAGATCCAGTTACAGATAACCCGGCAATTTATACGAAAGGATTCTTGCAGGATGAATTTATCACTTTTCTTTTACATTACATATTAAAATGGAAATGTGAAGCTGATGAAACACATAAATTGAATGTTGAATTGAAAATCTGTGCGTTAATTTGAAAATTTTCAATCTAAAAGAAAACAATATTTCAAAGTATAATAACACATTTAAAGCAGTAAGCCCGTATTACGATGTGTTGTATGTTTTACCGAGTTAGGTCAGAAATGTTCTTTCTTGAAAATGATGATAATTATTATTTAAACTATCGTGTCTGACACGTGGTGTCAGCCAGCGCTCATTGTTGTTATTAACAATTAGTTTTCTCATTCCTCTTCTTCTTCGTCGAGCCGACGGCTAATCGGAAGCGATCAGCCGTCGCGGTCGAAGCAGCGGTCGCGAGGTCCGGGGCGCGCCGGGCGGTGTGCGTTCGTAGTCGAACTGGCGTAATCGCCGCTCGGCGAGGCTCGTTTTTCATTACTCCTGTATGACTCTAAAAAGAATTAATGAATGAATGACTCTAGAAGAACCAAATAAATGTATGACTCTTGAAGGACCAAATAAATGTACGGTGTATATCGATACTTTTAACAGAGCGTTAGTCTTATGTAGGAGCCACATGGTCGGTGCAAGTTATGTGAACATTGTAATTCGAATACGCGTCCAATTGGTATGCGGGTACTTGTTGCACTGATTCAGTAATCAAAAAACGCTCGACGCCGCTCGTGCCCACGTGCATTTGTATACATAATACTTTTTTGACCCTCGATGTCCTAATGCCAAACCGAATTACCCCCTGGTCAGTGCTGGGTGTTTGAGATAATGTGTGATACTTAATACTTAACAGTGAACTATCTCTGTCACATTAACTATCACACATTATCGTGATATTACAAAGCGATTATCGTGATATTATAAAACTGAACAAACAAAACGCAAAAAAAAATTGCATTGAACTTAAGAAAAGTTCTCGGCCAAGTTAAACCTGAGTTTTTATCCGTACACAAGAAAACATTCGCTGCGAGTACACGAGCCACGACAGCAAACGCTAGCCTGAGAGGCGTTTAATTAATGGAAGCCGGGATGAAATGAAATTTTTCTCGTTTTAAAAGAACAACGATAACGTAAATAACAGTTTGTTTGATCGAAATGTGAATATCCAGTTGCGACTATATTATTATATATTCCGATATTTTCGTATCGTGTGACGCCCCAAGTAAGTCCTAGAATCGCTTACTCTTATTGGACGGAATCATACATTGTTGACTTGGTAAGAGCACTAACAATATTCGAAAGTAAAAAAAAGTTTATATTATCCATGGCTCAGAGTCTAAATGCTGCGTTACAACTTTACATGTTGCAAGTTAAAAGTTTAAATTGTTAAAAAATGCAAGGCGTGCGTTTTAAGATTTTTTCTGTTATTTGATGTTTTGTTTTCCATTAACAACATGTATTCTCGCAATGTAAAGTAAATATACCTTATAATTAGACAATATGGTTGAACATATGTTGCTTAATAATTAATAATTAGAAGTAGTGTTTAATTATTCAAAATGCAATGTTCGCCTAGACTGAAAACTGTCATAGTTATTTCAAATAAATTTTCACTTCAACATCTACATACATCAAACTAAATTGCAATATCCCGGCTACAAGTCTTATGCGAAAACTAGATTTCCTATCGGCGCTTCCAGTGTCCATTAATAACACATGACGTCTTAGAGCTGATATTAAACTTCAGCCCGAGTGAAAAATGGACCGGCAAATGCCGGCTTCGCACTGAGAGCGGCTGACATGTCTTTGTTTACTTTCAAGATTAGCCGCAGTACACACAGCGCGACGGGAACGCGGACAAGGCTCGCGGCGGAATCGAGACCGTTTTTAAGTGCACACGATTCTCGTAATCGTGCCAGAGAAACGTATAATTCAAATCTGAAAGAGCTGAAACCGAACCGGAAAGAACCTGAGCAAATTGAAGTGTCATTTTTTAGTTTGAGGAGTTCAGTAAGTATTGTTCGGCTACATGTTACGTAAAGCTTGGTCGTGTAGGCTGTGAAATTTTATTTTCAGCTTTTTTTGTATAATATGGAAGTAGTAGACGAGCATGCAGTCCACTTGATGGTAAGTGGCTACTGCCGCCCATGGACATTTGTAATCAATCCTAGATAAGATTACATTCCTATCTCAGGTCGACCACAGATACGCCTCTACCCCTGAGGACTAAGATGGAATGCCTCGAAAAAGTATGTCTCCCTTATCACACCCTTCAAACCAGAACACAGCAGCGTTTAACAGTGCTGTTATAAGGCAGAAATAGATGTGGTGGCGGTGCCACCGGAATCGAACCACAGATGGTTCTATCACTCTTAACGAGACATGGTTTTTTTTAAATTTCGAATAGTAACAAGTGTAAAGTTAGAGCAAGGAGAACAGTATTTGATATTTAATTTGGTTCAAATTACATACTTTCCAATATTCGATCCGAAATAAATTATTTAAAACAAAATTTATTACGAAATTTAAAAATATTTTCAAATTTGTTTTGTTTTCATTAAAAGCTTTTCAAATGCGGACGCTGTGTGTATGGAGGTGGACGCGCCCCCCACCCCGGTCTCCGTCGGTCTCATAATGAGATTTTAAGTTAAACCGTGAGTGGCGATGACGC
This sequence comes from Mysoria ambigua, assembly GCA_018245875.1. Taxonomy (NCBI): domain Eukaryota; kingdom Metazoa; phylum Arthropoda; class Insecta; order Lepidoptera; family Hesperiidae; genus Mysoria; species Mysoria ambigua. The sequence continues at coordinate 7,025 of DWEI01003973.1, read as the reverse complement.
GGCAGGCAGTTATATTGTTCCAAACAAGTTGCTGTTCGTTGTCATTTAAATATAGCTTTAATATAATGACTGATTATTTATTAACTGTCCGTTATGATACTAAAAGATTTTTAGATAATGAGGAAGATGCTAAATCTGGTTTACTAAGGTCTTAAATTTAATAATACACAAAAGTGATTGCCAATTTGCATTTGGACAGTGTGGCGAAGCATATATTCTTAGATGAGGCTGAACAGCCTTTAATTAATATTATTTTCACAATTTATACAGACGGGCTAGATAAAATGCCGTAAAAACTGTTATAGTAAAATAGAAATACCAAGATTATGATTAACTACTTACAATAGGATTACATGCCATGGGATGACTATGCTCATTATCGAAAAATGAAAGAATCTGATTGTTCCAGACAAGTGAGGCATCTACATAGACAGCCAAGATTTTTATTATTGCGAGGTGAAGGGATAGACACATCTAATTTAAGTTCCACAACGGGATTAAATCCAGTTTCATTGTTTCAAAGACTGGCGAACTTGTATGAATACAATTTTTTCAACTTATATTTTTGCCAAACCTCAGCATCGGTCGTATTAACACAACGTAAAAATATCATCAATATTTGTACGTCGATTTCATGCGAAAACATCGCACAATAGAAGTCGTCGAATTCATTCGGTCGACGTTGAAAGCTATGCTTTATAAATGTACGCGGATTATTTTATTTACGGTTTTTTTTTTTAATAAAATTGAATAATCACGTAGCTGCTCGCGTGTTTTGTTTTTGATATATATTCGAAGTATTTCATTTGATTTATTGGTTGGGAAAAACCATTGTACGAAGGTACAGCGACAGGTACGTGGCATTGATTTTGAAGAGGCTATACTTTTTCACTGAGCGCGCTGTCAGCGTCATACGTGTTTTTTGTTCCACTGCTCGACATACATAGGTTACGCCCAAGATGTGTCATGTAATTAAGTCCTTCGATCATATTATCTGACCGCTGCCACCTGCCTCTTCTACCAAGATACTTATCTTGGTCTGACGGGTCAGAACGCGTCCCACATTACGTCTACACATATGCATTACTCAATCTAGAGCTTATCTGCTCCGACGGGTGTTAATTCTTTGAAATGTTTGAACAACCCTCCACCTACTGTACTAAAACCCTTAAATCCTTTAATCTATGTCCGTTGGATGTGAAGTGCTGAAGGTCGAGCTCAGTGGCGTGCTATTGGAGAGGCCTATGTCCAGCAGTGGACGAGAATAGACTGACGATGATGATGATGTCCGTTCTCTTATCTTAAATTATCTGATCATCATCAACCCTTTCTCGGTTCTCGGTAACCCAATCACGGTTCTCCTGTTAGTTAGGAAAGATTTTTGGTCAATATCGACAACGCTGGACAATTGTAGATGTAAATACATAGGATGTGTTCAAAAGGTATGTTAAAAGGGTCAAAATACCTTATGTACGTACGTATACGAAAAAACCAAGAAGTACTTGTAAGTTATAAAAATCACAAAATTATTTTTATTAAATGCAAATTAATAATATGCACATGCGAAGGTTCAGAAAGCCACAAAAAGTAAGCAAAACTGATATAAATTATTTCCGGTGACAGTATTATCACAACACTTCCAGAGCATTTAAAAACAAAGCACGCTATAAAGTAGGCTTTTCAGCGGCTCGCGTGAAGTATTGTTTCAGAATAACCCGGCTAAATTAAAAATAAGGCTCGTTAGTTCAGGTGTTACACTACAGACGCCGTCATTAATAGGAAGCGTTGTAGCGTACCTCTGACCTCGACTGGGTGGCAATTTGCATTTATTCAAGAATAAATAACACAACGAAACAGAAGTGTCAAATATTGTCAATATTAAATTTACCTACACATTAGCTAAATATCATGGTGTCGTCCTATAATTCCATAGAAGACCTACATAGGGGCATCTAGATAAGAAAAATCTTATTTCAATCTATAATAGTCATTTTGACTGCCACTATTTAGGTTTTAGTGTCAATATCGAGTCCCAGACGTAAGATAAAAAATGACAATGATACTTGTAAACTCCTTTGCAAGACTTACGCCGTTCTAATAAAAAAAAAATGTAATATACAAAACTGATTCACCATAGCTTTCACTTACCTCAGCTGGTTTGATTATGAATCCGTCGTTTAGGTATTAAAATATTTTGTATCCATCAATTAAACAAACAAAAGAGCCTGATTCATGTACACTACTGCGCACAATTGGAATGGATTTCGCGATGACGTACAAAGTCTATTAATTGGTTTCAATACAATTGTCAAATTGTTGTTAGCTGCTAAAAATCGAATTGTGTAATCAAGCATCGATATTGGTTTTCAGTTTATTGTCACGAATGGCAAAATTTTTAATAGCGTAATGGATTCAATTTGTTTCTTAACAAACATTTGACGTTAGTAATAAACTAGCTAAGCGACCGAGTTTTGTTCGGAAAATATTCCTAACGTGACCTAATCGAGCTATTTTTATAAATATTAATTTCATTCCTTAAAAACTTTTCTCTTCTTTTAAAATCTTTGGGTGAACATTATGCAGGAAGATTAAAAATATTGTTCGAAGATTCACAGAAATTATAGTTATATTTAAATGGTCACATAATCTATTTAATATTTCAATCAGATAATAATAAAAATTAGCGCCATCTATTATTGACTAGCTTACATAGTAAAGGAGATTCATTTTGTGATAGCTAACATTATATACATCGAATAAATACTAATGATTTTTTTACACTCGCTTTTAATTTTACTTCAAATGTATCAAAAATAAAAAATATATGAAACTGAATTTTCACAAGACGATGCTTATATAGATCAATATTAATTAATATTAAAAAAGTGTCTTAATACCAAAATTCGTCAAAACCGTTAGAGCTGTTTCGGGAAAATCATTAACAAATATTTCTCTATATACAAATAAATCGGATAATACGGCTAATAAGAATTACTGTTGGAAATATGTTGACTGTTATTAGATATATACTTTATTATGCCTACGATATAATATCGCTAGAGTTCGAAATAGAATAGAGTGGCACTTCTATTATTATTCCATCTTTGTTCTCGTAGCGTTCTTAATTAAAAGCTCGCAAATAAGTGGCCACTTAATTGTATTAAATCGTGTGATTCCATCTGGAGGGCTGGTTGCCAGTAAATCATTCTTCTGATACAATTCCTACTTGCTTTCATGAACACGCTTAAAATAGTTAAATAAACGAGACTAAAGAATACGATTAGTTAGTAACTCACACTTTCTAAAAAATCAAACGTGATAGGTACTAGTATACCAAACACGTGACATACCTAATATCACGACTAATGTACGACGTGATAGGCAGAGCTCACTCTATATATAGTTACGTTACATCAGGTAACTGATGTAACGTTTACACACCCAGGCCAATAAAAATATGTTTTATAGTGGACTTAACTTTTCCACGTCTCATCTTGCGAAAAAAGGAGAAAACCATTCTCCGTCTGTGTTCATAGCTGCCATTACGAACAATAGTAATTTTTGCGGCAATATCGTAAACAAGCAATATTGCCGGACGCTGAGTATTTCCGCTTAACATAATGTTCCCAGAAAGTCTAGACTGTGGAGTTGGGCACGTACAAAAGTTGTTCCAATTCAAGCCGGCCGTATGTATGTAAATGTGTGATATTGCTAGTGTAATCAGCTTGCTTTTATATTATCATACAAATATGTACATAAGTATGTAGACATAAGGCTTTCCATTTCTGACAGCGGTTTGTCTCTCCGTGCGGTCTTTAGCGCTATGAAGTTACACGTAACATCACGCTTGTAAGCCCCGAAAAGGTAGACAGAGGGGTGTAGCACTACCATTTTCCAAAATCGAGTCTGTGGTAAATCTAATGCTTTACGCCGCGCACAAATACGGACTCTGAGCCCCTACTAAATTTTTTAGGTTAGATAAACTCAATAATACTTTACCCGGGGTTTAAACCTGGGAACTCTACCCTTCGGGGATTACAGGCGTGAAGTTACGTTTTATATGTATTATATTAATTTAAGCTGAAAGTTAAAGCCGAATAGAATCGAGGACCCCGGACCTGATACGTGCGTAATAAACCACTAAGCGGTTACTATTATATCCTTAGGCACTATCACTGTTATCATTATTATATCCTTAGGGTAGGCAGAGGAATGCGGAACATTCCCACGATTCACCGGTTACGTTTACGTCCCATTATGTAATAGGTGGTGAGCCAATTGCCGTGTGTCCGGCACATATCCAAACTCCGAAACAGTATAAGATATTCTAAATTAGAATTTTTTTTGTAGTGTTCGACCCGGGAATCGAACCCGGGACCTCCCGTTCGGCAGTCACACATGCAACCAACACGACCAAGGAGGCAGTCTAAGTCTACGTATAAAAACAAATATTTATTTATGCAATTATTAGGGTGCCTGTTACTGCCTTATAACAGCAGTTTTAAGCGCTGCTGTGCTCTGGTTTAAAGGGTGTGTTAAGGGAGACAAACTTTTTCGAGGCATACCATCTTAGTCCTCAGGGGTAGAGTCGCACCTGTGGTCGACTTATCTGAGGTTGATCACAGATGTCCATGGGCGGCAATAGCCACTTACTATCAGGTGGACTGCATGGGCGTCCTTACTTATTATTATAAAAAAATGTATTTACTATGAACAGAAAAGTGCGTTGGATAAACCGGCAATGTCATTATGTTAAGTAATTTCAGTAAAACAGTCCCATTATAAAAGTAGCCACGATTTTAAATGCTTTTACTGGCTCCATTTATAGCTGTATTCATAGTGAGTGCTAGTTTATGACGCGATCCGGTTGCGAATTAATAGGACGACGGCAGCGTGGATACTTTGACAAAACACTGCAAGTGTCGAAATAACTCCGAGCCGGAGGCGGAGGGGCGGTTTTGAATGGCTCGTTAAGTGACGGCTGTACATACGGTTCTTTCTATGGAGCTTGTGTAGAAAATTTTCATCTGCGGCGTCAGTTAACCACCTGCGAATTGTTTTGTCACATGCACTGTACAATTACTTTGATACGTTTCATTATGTATGTAATTATAGACGGCTGTTTTCCCTCGGTATTAAACAGATGTTGAAGATTAACACGTGCTACGATGTTCGAAAATTTTCGAGTATTATTTTAAATCTGCTATTGAATGATAATAACAATGGATTATAAATTAAGTAATCTTCATTTGTTGTATTAAAATTGACTTCGTAATCGGACCAAAATTACTTTTATTTTATTTTCTTGAAATTAATTAGTCATTGCGTTCGTACCGTTCGAGATAGGAATTCACAAGCCAGCGATCACTTTGGAACGGTTCTAGAAGCGTCGAAACGGTTGACGGTTACTAGAAACAGTTTCGAGTTGTTAGTGCGACGTTAGTGGCACGGGCATATCAAAAGCGCAAACTGCCATAAACATTCCCTACTGTAGGTGTCCGTTCGAACAATTGTGCATTGTCACACGCGATTCGACTCGCGTGTCACTTGGAGGTGTTCGAATTTCGAATTGTTCGCGAACAATCGACGCGTAAAACTGATTTAAAGGAAAGCAAATGATATTAATGTTGTCGGAATTGAATGTTATAATAATCAAAATGAATACGATAATATAATTTTGAAATACAAAAACCGCAAAAATGTTAATGTTCCAATTACCAGTATACCTGTTTTAATAAATTTTTTTTTTCGTTTTTTCTTCACCAGAAACACTCGTATTTTTGTATAGCGAATTTAAACATATATCTATGTTTTTATCACGGTTAATAAAGCGAGAACCTTGGAGTTCTCTGACAATATTTTTGCTGTCAGCTAAGAATTCATCTGAGCACTGGATTATTATAATGTCCACTTACGCAAATTGCGTACTTCGTTGATGGAAGCTTTGGAGTAGTTTTATTATATTACATCTCTCACAGTGCTCGTCAGTTTTTATGAATTTTATATTATTATGAACATTTTGTAAAATAATTGTACATTTATTGCTCATGTAACTGGGTGCATCCTGTAAATATTTATTTTGAATGCAGACCTCACGCAGCAAAACTTTTTGTCAATTACCAAAAATTAATGAGAATGTAGTTTTTCTCCAAATATACATTATAATATAATTTATAATATTACGTTTACGTTCTACTATGGAGTAGGCGGTGAGCCTATTTCCGTGCACCGGGCACATATCCAGACTCCGAACCACTACTAGATAAACTAAATTATAAAATTTTGTAGTTTTCGATCCAGGAATCGAACCCGGCACCTCCCGATCTACCGTCGCACTTGCAACCAACACGATCAACGACTATTTTATTTATATAAATCTAAGTTTTAAATGAACCAATGTATCTACTTACTAGTTTGTATTTTGTATTTTTTACTTGGTATAATATTTAAAAAACGTTACATCAAGCCTATCATCTAAAAAAAGCGGCTGAGGAGTGTAGCGCACACCCACGTTTCACCAGCTACGTTTCATTCCCACCACGTAATATTGGGTAGGCCCATTATCGTATACCGGACACATTCAGATTTCGAGGCAGTACTAGGAACTTCAGAATACAGTACTACCCGACCCGGGATAAAAACGCAGGACCTCTCGATCCGTATCACCATAGTATCCATGCAACCACTTAACCAACGAGGCAGTCTTAATTAAATTGAAAGACCAAATCCAATTAGGTGGTCCTAAATCTTATTAGATTCTGCGTTGACTTCATAACGTCATGAACCGTTGACCGATGTGAGATATGATAAATTATCGTCCGCTCTGAAATTCTTCCTTGAAATTTTCCAAGATTATCGTTTACTATAATTTAAAATAACATTACAATATTACACAAACACTTTATTATTTATACGTAACGTAACTTCACGCCTGTCATCCCCGAAGAAGTAGGCAGAGGAATGCAGAACACTCCCACGATTCACCGGTTACGTTTACGTCCCACTATGTAATAGGTGGTGAGCCT
>DWEI01003972.1:0-12170 GCA_018245875.1 Mysoria ambigua | reverse complement strand
TGTCTTATGTCGTTAGTTCTCGATATTTACTAACGAATAAATAAATATTTGACAAAAATCGATGTCTGCTTGCATAATCTATGTCTTATAGAATATTACTTATGTAATATATGAACAAAACTGAATGTTGACTATAGTTTTTAATATAAATAATTGAAATTTTTCATTATTATTTGTATAAAAAATCTTATGTTACATTAATTATTTGTATTCTTAATGCAATAATTCATAATTTTAAGATAAGAATAAATATATTTTTCCTTTATTTATTATATTTACTAAATCTTTAAAAAAACCAACTAATGAACTACAAAAGCGAACTAGTTCACCATCGGATTATAAACTAAATTCAGCGCTCTTTTTAGTGACCGACTATGCTCACGACTACGTCGAGCAATCGACCGCTACGGCAATAGAAACAGAATTTAAATTTTCAAAAAAGGAACATTACGTGTATTTCTATTTGTGCGCTTTACGTATGCTCGATGCTCATGTGAGTGTGCGTGCGCGTGTGTGTGTGCGTTTGCTCTCAGCTCTGCGCATATATTTGTGTAAATACAATAACACTAATTTCATACCGCACGTACAGAAGTGACAACGTGTTTATATCACATTTTTTTCATGAAGCTACATATATTTCCCAATCAACATGTGACAGACACCATACAACCGGGTAACAAAAGCGCCCACAACCAAAGAGTATTTGCGTTTACCTTCTTAGCGAGCTCCGTGGCCAAGTCGACATTTTCTTTCTCCAAATTCTCGGCTTTCGTTCTGGCGGCCACCAGTTCCTCTTCTTTCGCGAGGAGATGCACTATTTCGCCCACGTTGATCTCCAAGGGGGCCACGTCTGGGTCGTACACCTGAAATTTTGTCACGAATTTGTTCTATAGTACCAACGCATATATGCGCCCAATGATTTCTCATCGGGGGTCTCTCGTCGTGAAACTGCCATAACAAGTAAACAATAGTATAATTAGCTTAACGAAAGACGATACAAAGTGGCAGATGTTTTTCAAAATGTTCCATATAATAAGTCAGTAACACAATAAACAGAATAATACAAAAATATTGAACATTTCTCAAGAGCAAAATAAAGAAACTTTAATAAATACTTCCAACGTCTTCTTTAGAAACAGCACCCTATTGTAAATTCCTCTCAGCACAATCGACAAATAGCTTAGGTTCCAAGGCGCGACATAATAGTTTTTCATTTATTCTGATTCAATTTAATCCGCGTTCAGCGTAACTAAGTCTACCAGCTTGGCCCAGCTAGACCTTTATTCTTCTCATTCGAAGCAGTAAACTGCATCCAACATCAAGATAAACATCTTTGAAAAAGTCGACGACAAGGATAATGACACTATTAATGATTGATGTCCAGATCCTCACCTTGCCGTGTTCAGATGTCTCGTCCCTCTCGCGCTGGGCGTCCCTCTGGGAGCCGCGGTCGGAGTCGCGGTCCGAGGCGCGGTCGGAGGCGCGGTCGGAGCCGGCGCGCGCGTTGGGCTGCTGCAGCACCACCTGCTGCGCCACGCGGTCCAGCAGCAGCCAGTGCTGCGAGTGCGGGCTGTACTCCACTGCCGACAGACACCGACGTCTCAACCACGCTGCCACCAGTACTCGAGCGATAAGATTGATCTCGTACATAATTTTTCATTGGCAAATAACGGAACGCTATTAACGTCTTTCATATAAATCATTGTTCTAAATTTTAACATTTCCCACTATCAGCAAATTTCGCCACAGCGCAGGAAAATGTCTGTTGTGCCTTAAGTTACAAGTTAAAGTTAGAAGAATCCAATAGCGCCTTCTCCGGGACTCGAATACAACACGAAGCCGACGCGACCAACGCCGGTCGCCAATTTTAATAGGTTATGCTAAATTAATGTAACTTATTTAGCTCTACATATTTTATAATTGCAAAACGACTGAGCCGTCACAACAGTCGAAACAGTCAAAATTCATTAGAATAGCAATTTTAAAATACATTACAAAATTTTCACGAGAATCATTGCACACGTTCTAAGTCAAAATCTCACGGCCGGTTATATACTAATAGAAAAGAATTTTAATCATATGTGTATGTACATCACAATTGAAAACCCATACTAATATCAACATATCAACTATATATGTAGCTATACGAGAAATGTGTCAGACAGCAACGGTGACGCAACTATTGATAAAGTAATAATAATAATATTATCTTGGGACATCTCCACACCCGGCCACCAGATCCCAAAGCAAGCGTCAAGAGAGCTTGTGGTATGGCCACCAGGCGGCTGATAAACTACATATAAATATGTACTTAAATAGATACTTGATTTTACACCCAGACACAGAACAAACACTTGTGTTCATCGCACAAATATTAATTCCTGGTGGGAGTCGAACCCACGACCGGCGCGCGACGGCCAGGTCGGGTCGGGCCGTCGCGCCGGCGGCAGTGCACAGTGGCGGCGCTCACGCGGCAGCAGCAGCAGGTGGTGCAGCAGCGACAGCAGGTGCGGGTAGGCGGCCGTGTGGCTCAGCCGGCGGCGCAGCAGCTCGAACATGGCGGCCGCGCTGCGCGTGTCCACGTGCCGCCGGTCGAACCGGCGCGCCAGCTCGCGCTCGTCCTCGCCGCGCACCATCTCGAAGAACTCGATGTGCCGGTCCAGCGTCTCGTTCTCGTACTTGCGCAGCTTGTCGATCACTGCGCAGACGTGGACGCGTGTGGCGCACCGCTCGAAACGAAACGTTCATTTCGTGCGACACAAGATTATGTACCAACAATTTCCGGACGCTAAGTAATCCGCAGAGATGTGATCCGAAGCTCGCACCGTCTCACGGACGGCACGCAGTGGTGAGACATTTAGTTAAGCGAAGTTGGAACTTCGTCCAAACCAATGCCGGTGAAGTATACTAGCGGAATAACAGTCTAAACGACCGCCCCCAATGTACACACGTTTCGTTACATCGAACCACTCGCAACACGGTTTACGTAATCGAATTGAAAACTGATAACGAAAACGCATTTACATAATACGTGTTAGTAGTATTGTTATAAGTGCAACGTATATATTTTCCGTTCGAGCGATTATAACATGTATGGTGTCTCCGGTCGTTCGATCGATATACTATGGACCGGCTAGTTTTCACGTGCGGGTAGATTTCATCAGACACACACACATACACACACATACACATAGATACGTCGATCGATTTGTCGTATTGAATAAAGAACGAACGATGAATTCAACGTTCAATGTTAGTGACGGTCGAATGGTTATATATTTACACATGTTGTAATTATTATTATTATATTGCACTGTTATTTTATCTAACACAAATATAAGATACAATGGAGTGGTTAAGGTCACGCTTTTGAAGATTTGGATGTTTTTTTAAAACATATAAATTACTAATCTTAAAATCTTCGTTAAACTATTGATTCTGCTTATACGGTAGACTCGATAGAATTTACATACGTAAGGGAAAAGGGACAATATCAATGTAACCGTAAATCGTCGAATGTTAACAAAAAGTATTAAGATTCTAATACAAAGTTCAACTTTTTATTCGGAAGTTTATTAATTGGATTAAATCGGATTCAGGAAACGATCCCTATTATGATTGATGCTTTTTAAATCGATTAAGTGTTCTATAAAAAAACACAAAGTATTAAATAGTGCCTTCTACTCTGTCATTTAAATCCACGCCCACATTCCGCACGATAGCGAAAACTCACCAGGTTGGATCCCCAACATGAGCAGCTCGTATCGCAAGTGCAGCCTGAACTCCAGGCTCTCCTCGCCCGGCCCGTAGCTGAGCACCGCGTTCACGAACGACATGATGGCCGTCTTCAGGCCCAGGTCGTCCCGGTAGGCGCCGGTGCTGCGGTCCAGCTCGTTCACCACCCCCTGGAAGCGGGCGCGCTCGCCCGCGTACTTCTGGTAGTGGATCATCGCCTCTAGCACCTGGAATTGGAATCGCAATAAGCCTCACGCCAGTACCACAACTATGTCGGGCGTACGATTTGTTAAAACTGCTTCGACCGATCGAATGTTGACGAGTCGTTTTACCGAAGACTTTTTACAATAAGGATTACAATCAGTTAAGTTTTATGAGACGTTATACACACCACTATTTATTCCTTATATTTAATTAAAAAATGCAATAAAGGTGGAATTAACGCTATAAAGAGTCTATCAGTCTTCCCTACTAGTTGGGGTTGAGATCTATCGAGATCGACGATTGTAGTATATAAGTACTAATAACAGAAAAATAAAGAAAACCTGATAAATATTGCTACATAAACACAGTAACAAATAAATAACTTCTCTTTAATAATACATTTATTAACTATACGTTATAAAACATTGATAGCTATTAAAAATAGCTGTAAATATTACTGGCATGATTGTATCCTGATACGTGATAGTAACTTTAAAGGGTTAGATAATACGAATATCTACCCTTCACTGTAAGTTGAGTTCGCTGTCTCGAAACATTCTCCCTACCTTCTTGTGCCCGCCGGGCACGAGGCACACGGCGCCCAGGATCTCCAGCGCGGCCACCTTCGTCTTCACGTTCTCCGTGTCCAGGGACTGGGCGATCAGGTCTATGCTCGTCGGGTGCGCCAGCACATGCGCGCGGCCGGTCTGCGGGAAGGGGACGCTTGTTAACGTGGTGTATGTAAGACTGCCTCAGTGCCAAACAGACGTTATATCCCAAACCTGTGCCATACCCGTACTGTGGAAACCTGTCTACCCGAAAATATTTCATGACATATTTTTAAGCTGGTTATGTAAGTTTTTGTAATGAATCTTCGGAGGAAATGGGGAATTAATATTTTGTATGAAGTAATTTGAATTTTGAACTTAAAAATTTTGAAAGTCAATTTTTGATCTTATTATGGGCAACATAAATTTCAAACACGATTATTCTTCGACACACCATTGAACATAAAATGGTACATTTTTTTTTAAATGATACAAATAGTAATTGAATATAAATGTAACCGATCGAAATATCCGAAAAGGAATTTTCATGGAGAAATATTGAACAAAATTTTTGAAGTTGAAAATATTATTTAGTTTTCCGGCAAAATAGCACATGAACATTTTATGTGACGTATTTTTCTATGAATGTATGAAACATTAATGTGTCTTGTTCATGGATTAGACTATATGGGACGAAAAATTTAAAAGTATTGACGTAACCTGTAACGGCTCTTTCAATCTCTACATTTCTGCTAAGGCCAACCATAGATATCAAACTCTACATTAGAGTAACCGACACCTACGGAAAGTCCAGGAGTGTCCAAAAAGACAACCTACATTTGACCAGAGGGTACTTACGGAGTTGTTCATCAGAGCCTTAATCCCGGCGATGAGGTTGTGCCTAGTGACGGCGTCGTCCCGCGGGGCCCTCTGCAGGGCCTCCAGCAGCGCGGCGAGGCCTCCTTGCTTTATGAATCGCAGTACGAAGCTGTGCGCGCGTGTTCTCAGTGCAGTCTTCAGTCCGTCGACGAGGGCGCACGCCTCCACCGGCGTTATATCTTCGGACGAAGCGAAGGCCTTCAAAGGATTTTAAATGTATGAGTATACAGAACATTGTGTAAAAAATAAAAGTAATTCAGGATAAATCTCCAGATTTTCTGATAACTGCAGATAATTTTATTCATATCGCTTTAACAGTCTACAATATAACAAACATAGAATAAACTAGAAAGACCTGTATTTATTGTGAAAGTTTGAACATATCTGAGAAAACATACATATAATTAAGACAATCAAATCACAGCCTACCTACCGGACCTACGCAACTTTATGATATTTTACGAGTAAATTTAAAAAGTTGAATTGCGTCAGCGTCAAAGAGCGATATGCCGACACTCACATCGGCGATCTCGTTGAGCGCCTTGATGTACTCGTCGACCTGCGGCGCGGCGGCCGGCGGCTGGCCGGGCGGCGGCCGGCGGCTGCAGTAGATCTGCCACTTCTTGGCGGCCGGCAGCTCCATCATCGCGGCGCGGTTCACCGCCGTCAGGTCCAACTCTTCCTGTCGACGGGGAGGAGCGTTCGTTGGTTAGCTTGGCAAATTGAAGCGGTCGTTTCGTTCGAAATCTTTTTAATTCATTTTATCGACGTAAAACGTGACCTCAACGTGCGTAATCCCCGAAGGGGTAGGCAGAGGAATGCAGATCACTCCCACGTTTCACCGGTTACGTTTGTGTCCCACTATAGAATAGGTGGTGAGCCTAATCTCATGCATCGGGCACATATCCAGATTCCGAAACACTACTAGAAATTCAAAGTTACAAAATTTTGTAGTGTTTGACCCAGGGATCGAACAAGGGACCTCCCGATCGGCAGTGGCACATGCAACCAACACGACCAGCGAGGCAGTCATCTCATCAATTGATAGTATATATTGTCTGTTCAGAAACAATGTCCGTTTATAATTAATACACAATTTTAAAATGATAGTTCGACATTAAATATCTAATCGCAGCGATAACTAGTAACGCTTAGTTTTTGTTAAAACTAATAGTTGCCATTTCAAAGCCTTTATTTCTTCACACGACCATTATACTCGACGATATACGACATATACGACATACACGACGATATACGAGTATGTGTGTACGTACATTATGTACATACGAACACCTGTAATACGAAACACAAAACATATGTATATCTAAACATAACTATCACATGTCAACTGCAAAAACGTTTTGTTTAAGAAAACATGGAAATTCTTGAGATCACGTTTGTTTATTTAAAATACCTATACTTAGTAATACTAGATGTGCTCGCGGCTTCGCCCGTGCTGAAATCAATGTCTCACAAAGTTTTTCCAGCGTAAATACAGACCTCGTGGGAATTCTGGCACAAAAAGTAGCTTATGTGTTCCTCCATCGAGAAAAGAAAAAATAAATTACCTAGACAAAAAAGACGAGCAGGCGAGCTAGGGGCGCATCGCGGTCGCAAGCTCGGCATATCATACTTACTTGTACTTGATATTTTAGACAATTCCCAGAATATCTTTATAAATGGTAGCCTATATGTTATTCTGATGTATAAGCTATATTATTGTAAAGTTTTATTAAAACCATCCATCCATACATACAAACTTTCGCGTCTATAATATTATATAGTAGGATAGCATAAACATAAATAACATTAATTACGCAATCAACCTCGATAATCATTAGATCATTAGTACAAGTCCCGCGAATTCCACTTCGACGAAACGAACATGGTTCCGACAAAAAACTCCGCCTAAATACGCTCAAAGGGGAGCGGAGTGCGATTAAGCGGCGAGAATGCGGCCCGCCACGCCACGCCGGGGGCCGCCGCCACGCCGAGCCCGCTCGGCGTCCTAGTGAGCGGGCGGTCGAGAATTGGAAACGAGAGCCATACGCGGGCGTCGCACGTGACGTGCAGTGAGACCGCATCCTCCAGGGCTGGCGACCGGCGACAATTAAACATATCAGGAGCCGCACGAACCGCACAGTGAGCAATTTATTTTGTATCGAGTAATTAGCAACACAAAATAATACCCGAATAGTGACAGCAAGTAAAATTAAAATTTTATATAAAATTGAAAATCAAACTTTGTCGTGGCGTTCCAAATGTGTTAAATATATAAAATTTTTGATCGACGTCATCAATAGTATGAAGGAAGTTAAATTTACAGACGGATTTCCAGAGATCAGCAAATTTTTGTTTATTTTCAAAGTTCCAAAGTATCTTATTGCTTAATTCTAACACGATTGCTTAATTTTAACACGATCATCGTAGTTATTATCGAAAGTGCCAACTCTAATTACACCATAGGATAAATTCTCAACAGTATAAGCAGTATACACACACTACCTAAACGGCAATCACCAACGACGTGGCCATAATAACATGGGTAATCAGATGTCCAAGTAACTACAAAACCGGACATCCCAAATGTGTCAGATACATCGATCAAGGTCCATGAGGGCGCATAAAAGTTACAATATTTATTTATTTATTTATTTTGTAAAATCGCAATTCAAACACTACAGGTCACGTTGGACTATATAGCTAAGGTAATTCAATATTATTATTATTATTATTATTTTACATTACTATCTTTATATCGTAAACCTATAAAAAATTATGTTAATGTAACATATACCTATTCATCATCATAAGTACGATTAGTATAAAAACTCGCACCCTAAAGTCCGAGGATATCGAAACCACTCGATTAAACGTAAATACGTAACATCACGCCTGTAATCGCCTAAAAAGAAGGCAGAATACTGTCACGTCTCACGTCTCACCTGGCACGTTTACGGTCCAATATAGAATAGGTGGTGAGGCTATCGCCGAGTAGACCGGACTGTGAGGCACAACTAGAAAATCTAAATTAGAAAAATGCAATAGTGCCCGACACGGGATTTGAACCCGGAACCTCTCGATAGATAGTCGCGCTTGCAACCAACGCGACCAACGAGGCAGCTAATAAAAGAAAATATATAAACAACAACTGGACAAAAGGGGGCTGTGCTTACAAAAATAAGTTGTCCAAGCTTAAAACGTAATCCATTCAAAATAGCAAACACCAGTAACTTTGAAGGAACCAATGTGATAATAACCTCTATCAGCTACGGGTGCAGAGACTCGAAAATCCACTAGTAATAAAAGCTCAAAGTAATCACATTAAAAATAGATTTTACAATTGTATTTTCAAGAAGAAAATTTGTTTACGGATTATAAGACTACAATTTACAATATTTTCAAGAATAAAAGTTTACAAAACCGAACGTGCTATATTTTATAAATGTATTTCTCAAGTAACTGGACAAGCCTAATTTTTATCCTCAAAGCATCTGTAATCAAGGTATGAATTGAATTAATACCCAGTTTAATTATACCCAATTATTACCCCATTAATACCCAATGTGTTTTTTTTATATTCCAAGGAAGAAGAGCGTTAAAAGACGAAGCAACCCTATATTACGCGCAATAAATACAAATAGCTAAATTAACATTTTAATAAAGATTTTAATTAATTAAACGCAGGATGCACAATAATACGGAACTCCTCTTACGGTAATATATTGTTTTAACCTTTTAAATTTTACAAACATATTTCATTAACATGCAACTGTAAATTACTCAGAATTATCTGATAATCAAGTCTTATTGACACTATTTGATGTACTAATCACACCGTATACTCGCACGCCATCTATCGCTAAGTGAGAGAAAATATAAATATTATTACGAATAAGGAGAATAGATGTCGCTACTGTACTTCTGATATGCACACGATCTCGCGGAAGGTCAAGATTGTATGTATTTGACATGCCCTTTGCCCGCTGCAGCGTTTGTTGATTGAGGTATTTTGCATAATTAACTCAGTAAAGTGTCTTCCACGTAGTCGTGATGTTATTACAGGCATAATTAAAGTGAAAATAATAAAACAATTAAAATAATTAAATAATTAAGCCGGTGAAACGTGGGAGTGTTCAGCATTCCTCTGCCTACCTCTCCGGGGATTACAGGCGTGAAGTTACGTTTTTTTTATAATTAAAGTGCGTGTGACTTACATGAGGAATTCTTTAAATTTATATATCATAAAGTTATCCGTGTCGGGACGGAGTAAGATTAGATTCCTTGACCCTAGTCGGGATACAGGGTATTGTAATGGGCAAATAACCCAGTGTTGGCAGATCGCGGTCTTGCTTGGCACAGTTACTTTGACCATTTTTGGGCAGCAGCAAAGTTGCGCGAGAGGCTGTACTCTACGATTATATGCTACACTCTTACAACAATCTCAACTATTAGTCTGAGTACTGAACTCATCTCTGTATATCTGTCTCTCGTACCCAAAGCGCACGAAAACCACTTTTTACACTAAAAAAAATACAGAACAATACTGTTCACAAAATCAAATACTTTTACCTTTACATAACTCTACAAGTCATGCTAAGAATAATCCGCATAAAACTAGAGTATCAATTAAAACGAATTCAAAAAGATGTGGTAACCTTAAATATGTTACGTCGACTGCACTAAGTTGAGATCAAGCCAAATCAGTGATTACGAACTCTGTTGCAACAAAAGCAAACACTCGTGATTATACAGACGATTGTACAAGTCATCGAAGCTAATCTAGACACGACACGCGAACACGAGCCGACAGGAACTATCTTACGGACCCGTCATGTTCTTGTAGCTATGTGATTATTGGAGCAAGTGATGTGAGCCGATTAGAACACACGCAACTCGCTATCAGACGTTAAGGTTGAAGGCTTAGACGTGCTAATAACAATTATCTCACTGATCCCACATAACAGACATTTAAAGTTGAATATGTTTGCCACAATACAGACACGGATAGGAGCTTCACGTAGAAATATTGATACAAGTGTAATTTTAACATTTGCATGAAATCTAATTACCTATTTAACGCAACATCACGCCTGTAATATCAAAACAGGTACGCAGAGGAGTGTAGTTCATTACCACGTTTTGGTACGTTATATTGATCATACTTTCTTCAAAAAAAAACAAAAGCTTATAAAGAAAAAATAATTTTGTGTGAAAAAGCACTTATTGAATAACAAACCGTGTGAAAATTAACTTAATTTGATAGTTTATGCATTTTAATAAGTATCATTGAATCCATTAGCACTTAACTATGTCAAATTAGATCATATAAATGTGCCAAATAATTAATATTTAATAGATACATAATTGCATAGCGTAATAAAGCTCAGCTTGTGATAACTACTTAAACATGAATATAAAATTAACATTAATAGGCCCTGCAAACTATTACAATTGGGCTAAAATCAACGTTAAAAGGAAAACAAGCCATTTTCTATACACTTCTTTCAATACAATCTTATTACAACAACACTGAACAATCAAAGTATCTCCGAAGATACGTTGATAAAGCGCCAAGCAAATAAAGATATATGTAGAATCGCAATTCATGAACACGTAAGGCCGTAAACACATGCTAGACGCTAGACTAAACCTCGAGATTTCAATACGAGGCGTGTCCGAGGCGTCAGTCAACAAAAATGCCAAGGCTCGGTATACGCCCACGCGTTCCGACAGACAAGGATAAAGAAAGTCAATCTGTTATAATGCGTCGTCTATGAAGTACGGTGACCGTGACGTGACATAGACTCGAAACAAACGCCGCGAGACAAATATGTGACCAAGTCGTGACACGAGCTTTGCCAATGTCAATACAGGTACAGAATGTGAGTAAAGATAAATACTAACAAAAGATGAAATATAACAATTTTAATTGAATAAAATGACGCGTAACATCAATGTGATTGATTTCTAGTTGATGATATATAAAAGAATAATCTAGTGAAAGTGTAAATGATACTATTATTGAAGAACGTAATTCATAACCAAGAAACGCTTAAGACGCTTTTTTTACTGTCATTACTGCAAACGATTAAAATTTGGTATTCAATAGTAAAAAGATATCAACAGTAAAAGATAAAAAAGATATGCGCATGCAATTACAAGTCACAATGGAACTGAATATTTAAAATGCGATTAAAACGCAACTCCACTACGCGCGTAAGCACACTCCGTTAGACACAATGTAATCTTCATTTTTATTCTCTGCACTTTATTGTTCCTTTGCGAGATTAAATTTAATTTTAAAGGACCATTTTACCGCCGCACTGTGTACCGCTCTCTGAATAATCTCGAGCCAAACGACTTTCTTCGGCTTTGTTTTATTTCGCTTGTCTATGGTGAATATATTTTTGTGTTTTGAACGGAAATGAGCGCAATAGAACAGTGAAAGCATTAAAAATCAAACATCAACACATTATTATCTCTACACATTAACATCATAATGTTTAAAAATAAAATAGTTTTGTCGGATGAAGTCGACTCGATGCGTTGAAGACATTTACAAGCATGTTTCATTAATTTAATTTCAAATTAAATACAAGAATAAAGGTCAACTGGCAAACATGTTGTAAAAACATAAATCAATGATAAAATAAGAATCAAAAAATATATTATATGAATTTTATTTAGCTATAAATAGTTTGTGTGTCCGATGTATGGCAATAGACTCACCACACATTCTATAGTAGAAGGTAAACGTAACTGGTGAAACGTGGGAGTGCTCAACATTCATCTGCGTACCGT
>DWEI01003971.1:0-12171 GCA_018245875.1 Mysoria ambigua | reverse complement strand
GTGGTTCAGAGTCTTGATATGTGCCCGATGCATGGCAACAGGCTCACCACCTATTCCATAGTCGGTACGTAACCGAAACTTGTAAAACGTGGGAGTTTTCTGCATTGCTCTGCCTGCCTCTTCGGGGATTACAGGCGTGAAGTTACGTTTACGTTTTACTTTTCTTCTTTTTTTAATATTAATTATATTGAACAACCATGTACTCGGGCTTACAACTACGAGACGTTGAAAATGTTAATGTAGTCATTGTAAAGGTGACACGTTGGATGGAGCAGTTAAATACGACCGCATGACTCGGCGAGTTTTCATTGCAACTCGGACGCGCGGGGAGGCCGCGGGGCGGAGCGCGCGGTTAGCTTTGACGTCAATTATTAACCGCCTGTTATAAACTATTTGGGTCATCAGTAATTGTTCTCGGAGAAACCGAAATAAGATAGAATTTATTGTCTATTGTCGTTCGACTCGCGCCCGGTCACATTGGCTTTAAATATATATCGTAAAGAATGATAAAGGTAAAAGGAGGATGAAGGTGTTAATAAATGTTTCGTGAGTACAAGCATATCTAAATATCTTCACGCCAGGTCCCTCACAGGGTAAACAGAGAGCACGGAGTGCCAAATATCTCTATTTCGTGAGTGTTACAAATAATTAACTATTAAGCCGGCAAATTGAACTCAGGGCCTCCCGATCGGCAGTCGCACTAGCAACCAACACGACCAACGAGGCCGTCAACCTTTTGATCGTGTGGCAACAGAATCGTCTCGCACTGCCGTCCACATTTTTCCGCTGAACTTTGCTCGCCGATACATCATGCACCAACACAATATGCGAATTGATCAGAGCTTTTCTACAATGTCACCATATTTATAACGAAAGTGTAACGCACACTCACAAGCGCGAATTGTTTTTCTGCAACGATTGAACATAACATCGAAGTAGGTACCTACAACAATATACTTTAGATGCGAATGAATTATATCATACATAACATTCATGCCCGTAATTCCCAATGAAACAGAGGAATGTATCACGCTGCTACGTTTTACCAGGTGGATTTACGTCCCAATATGGAAATAGGTCGTGCGCTTATTGTTCTTGTGTTGTTTTGATGCATCATAATAATTTTATTTTCATTCGACGGTGTCGGTTTAGTAATTATTTAGGTGCCTTGTTATGCTTTTATTGAAAGCGTTTCTGGCTGCGGCGAGATTTCATTAATTTGAAATCTACGCTATTGAATGTCGTTTTTACAAGGTCTTATTTATTTCTTCATCAAGATTCATTATGAAGCGGGAAGTTACTTCGTTAATTCGTAATTTTGTCGTTTTATGGCAAAAAATCAATTCCGCTGTACGAAGAAGAAGCCTTAGTTTTAAAAGTATCTTAAACGTAATGATTTCGTCGTTCGATACCGCCGGGCTCACAATCCTCTTACGGTATTAGTGAATTCTATATTATAAGTATAACATATTAAGGTAAACTGGAAGGTAATGTAAAATAAGGTAACACGAAGTAATAATTTTGCAAAGTAAATATTGCAAATTATTGTTCGCTAGACCCTTTCACCCGTGTCAAACGAAATTTTTGTATCCTCACCGTGACTCGTCCAAATTGATATCGCGTTCTTTGTCTACATAAATATATAGATATTTTTTTTAAAATAAATAGATAAAATGAATAAACATCATTTGCCTACGGTTTGTATCCGGTCAGTAACCGAATTTCATTACATCCCGCCCTACTACATCACAAAATTGTATTGTATTGTAGTGCCTATCAGTTTTTTGTAAATTGTATAATTATATAATTATATAAATTGTATAATTGTATAATTTTACAATACGGCCACATCACAATAAATATAAGTTTTAATTTATTTATAGCTGCTATAAAATATACAACGTATGTATATCTCGCTGCTTTCCAAACGAATATTAGATGTGACGTCACAACTAAACTATATGCGGGGCTGGTCGTAAGACACGACAGAGGCAATCTGTGTATTGTACGGTTGTCCTCTGCTCCGCTGTTCGCGGAAAAAACTCAATGTCGGGCCCTCGGCATCCGTTGTGCTGACCGTAGACTCGCCGAGCCTTCGCGTGTTTCAGATCGTACAGCGCACGGCGCTCGGCGCCAATTCGTAATGTACGTACGAATATATAAAAGTATTCACCTACTACGTAATTTTGAATTAAGTAAGTGCTCATAGGTAAGACGCTATCTGATTATGATTTAATCACATACATGATACTCAAAGCCGATGTAAAGCGACATTTACGCTGCTTGTACATAATTAGTGCCGCAGTTAATTTAAACGTGATTTCAGTAAAAAAAAAAGTCGACAACTTGCAGGCAGCTGTTGTTTTTATTCAAAATATGCACAAGACATATTTAAATCATTCAAATTGATAATATAAATGTATTTCATGTGTTATGTTTGTGTTTCGAGTCGAGGTCAATTGGGGTAATTTTCATTGGTTTGATTGTTTGTTTGTTAGCCTTATATTTGCGACGCGCACCGAGGCGTGAAATTACTCGAGGCTTCCGCGTCGGCGCCGCTCGGAAGGGGAAGTGTACGGTGGCATTCTTGGTTTTTATGTTTTCCAATTGGAAATGTTCTCGGGCGTGCGCTCGACCGGAAACTTGTAAATCTTAAAAACGTTTATACAATTTACCTATTTCGCTTGTTATGAAAAATTGTTTATTGTAATTTTTCGAACACCCATTACTCACACTTGCGTACATTAATTCTTAATTGCTTATTATTCGTTGCCTTTCAGGCATTTGTAATTTATTTATTTAAAAATTAAAGACGCGACGCCAAAGAAGTTTGCGACCGTCTCGACTGTACGTAGTGCGCCCGCGTGTTGGTCTGCCTCGGAGCGGGGCGGGGACGGCCAATGGAAAGTTTTCGTAAGCAATTCCGCGGTCTGTTAAGGACGAGGAGGAAAGAAATGGTCTCAGACGCCTAGTTTGAATGTCAAGCGTGTGGGCTACACGTTTTGAATGTGTGTCTGTCTGTTTTTCTACGTCGCAGCTCATATGGACACACAACGATCGAGCGAGCGAACGTGCCTCTCGGGAACCTCCTCGGAAACACGCGGGGGATGCGTGGGCGACGGGGTACTGTCCCCGCAGAGCTCCTAAACTATAGTTGTCGTTTATTCTATGTTTCGAAGAAGCGGGGGTATGCTGTTAAATGTCATGACTCTTCACACCCGTGACCCACGCGCGTAACGCCCACGCGTGGCCGTGCGGCCCCTTTTCTATTTATTTCCTTTATAGAATATCCTTTTTTAGTCCTAATAGCCTGTTAGCAACACAGTCGCACACGCTCACGTAATAAATATACTTTTAAAGTCATAAAATTACATTGTGTATGGATCGTCTTCGTCACACAAATACGCTTTGGAGAACGAAATAGTTTATAAAATGTTACAGTACAAATGATAAAGAAGCTCCCGCCCACGGCGGTCTGCAACTGTTTCACTCGTACAAGAGGAGCATCAAACACTGTCTTATAGTGTTCGGCTGGGTGCGTACGACAGGTAATATGCGAGGGTTGCTCTCTATGATGTAGTAGAGTGGACGCCGTAGCAACGGCGGAGGAGCGCGGTGAGAGGCACATCGTGAGAGTATTTACACACCTTCGAACTGTTGATGTTCTTTCAATTTGAACTTAGAAAGAAGGACACTTTGTAGCAGTAGAACGTTCAAAGTGTTGGCGGTGTGGGAGAGCCACTTTGGCCTATCGTTCTGCTGAAAAATTTAGGGGAAAAAATATGGTTTTGAACCACGACGTTACATCACGATGGTGTGTATGAAACATTCTCGCTGCAACACATTAAACGCACGGGACCTCGAGCTCTCTACTGCCAAACAATGTTGAGGAAGCTTTTTACCCTATTCCGAGTACAATAGATGGTCGTACACGTAGGTGTGGAGTTTTACTGGCTCGCTTCTCGGTAGTAAATATTCATGGAACTTGCATCAATTACGAACTCAATTACGCGTGCGCCCATGACCGCTGGAGTGACGCGTGTTTGTGGGCATTAGTGGAAATTCATTCAGCTAGTATTTGTTGAAAATTATTGTCGAACGGAGCAAGGAAAAATATTTCTGTGAGCGGACTAATGTATCGAAGAAAAAACCTATTTTCTTCGTCGAGCCGACAGCTGATCATGTGTGATCAGCCATCGTGGTGAATGGATTAGTCACAATGTCCCCGGTGCGCCGGGCAGTGTGTGTGTAATTAATTACACACAGTCGCCGCTCGTGGAGGCTCCTTTTAAGGATCCCAAAAAAAACCCATGAATACTTGTTGTTAATAATAGTATTAGTTCTTAGTTTTAAAAAAAACTATATGGTTTCCGACTAGGTGTCCGTATCGAATCCAGGACCTCAGGCACTGCAGTCGTGGTTATACCTACTCCAACAGCGGGACGATCCATAATTAGGTATACCTACGTGTTTCAAATCTGTTCTGTAGGTGGGCCGATGGTAAATACTATTCTCGACGCCGAAACCTTTCATTGTACTTAATGCGGGGTCTTTCAGGGCAGTCATCATTATAAACATGAAACAATTATACATAGGTACGTGAAGATTTCATGGAAATGTTATTATTAAAGTGCCTACCTTAAAATGACATACAAATGAAATGTGTTATAAATATTACGTTTAACATTATGATGATCGTCAATTTACAGATTATTGCGATCTTCACTCCGGTCATAATTATTTTTAATGGTACACCAACTCGCCTGTTATAGAGTCACAAAGTTAAATGTCACTAGAACACACAAACACTGCTCATATAATAGAATTAAAGGGTATAATTTTGGTTATCTTTCTATTAGCTATAAGACGATTTCTTAAACTAGGAAGAATAGTTTTTTAATACAGTCGTAATGTGCTTAAAAAAGACCAGTGACTAATCATGAAATGTAATATAATATCACGTTTGTAATCCCAGAAGAAGTAGGCAGAGCAACAGTCTTACGTTTCGCCGGTAACTTTCACGGCCCACTATGAAAAACAAAATAAATTAGAAAAAAATTGTAGTGCTCGACCCCGGATTAGAACTAAGAACCTCCTAATACTGATCGTCAGTTACGCTGGCAACCAACACAACCATAGGGGCAGTAGATGTAAATTATAGTTATGTAAATATGTATTGTTATTAGTATTATTTGAAAAAAGTAATAATGTAGAGTCATATAGACAACAAACCTTTGTGTTCAAACCTTTGTGTACAAGCATCGTGGTAAAATATCGTGAAATTCATTTACTGATTTTTGATGATGTTTGTTATTCTTACCTTTGATCGTTGTTTATTGTATGTTAATGAATCCCCGCGGACACTAGAAACTCTGCTAATTGAATTAATTACCCCTCTCTTATTGTACAGTTAAGGCGAATTAAAACTGCAATTTCAGCGTCTTGGCATTACGTAAAGTTCCGGGTTTCTATGTGAACAATAATAGTGCGTTGAATTCTAGTCACCGAAGTGTTTAATCTTGTACACGGCTGTTAAAAACACAAATCGAACGTCATTTAAGTCGGTCGACACGTAGCCGGACGCGCGCCTCGGTAGAGCGTTATATAAAACGAAGTATTTGTTTTGAATCGTGTCGCAGTACTTATTTAATGTTTATAAATAGATGCTATCTGTACGCCGAGCAATTAGCCGTAATGGCGCATGCACACCGCACACGGACACGCGCGCCGCTCACACGCCGACCGCGTCGGCGACGCGACGCCCCGCGCTCTGCCGTGCCGCCGCGTGCTCACGCCGCGTCGTACGTCCATCGCCCAGCGACCGCTGCGCTTGTCCGCCACTACGCTTGCAGTGTCGAGCAATGTATGCCAGCAGCGCGAAACGTACGCCGGTCGCTCGTCGCTGACGTGTCTGCCGGGCGGAATGTGAGCGAGTGACGCGAGAAATACGCTCGCCGCGAATAGAATTTGATTTATTCCTTTTCTCTAGCAATTGGTTTGTTTAATACATACATATTATATACTTTCAGATCCCATAGTGCGTATCTATTAAAAGTAGATTGATATTTAATATCGTGTATTGCAGATTGGCTTGAAATGAAATTGTGGTTAATGGATTATGCGTATGTTGTGGGGATGTTTAGGTGTGATGTTCGATGCGTACGCGCCCTAATATCGTATTGGACGCATTTAGCGCCTCATCGCTCCTTAGTCTATATTTAGTGGTGTGAACAGAATTGGTCATTGGTCACGTTTATTTCAGTATAAGCTTATCGGTCCTCGTTGCTTTTAACCGAGCGTGTTAATTGATTGTGAATTAAATACTTGGAATGTTTTAAGTGACGACTCGAAGTGTTGAACACTTCTCTATAGTGATATAAATTGAGTATTTGTTAGTTGTACAGCTTGTTTTTCTTCTATTGCCAGTGTATTTATAGAAATAAAACGATGTATATTAGTATTTCGGAAACAAAGTCGTAAAGTGACGTGATTTACATATTGTATACGAGGCTTTGCGTTATATTTACATGTATATCTAATATATAATAATCTCGTGGCACAGTTTTAATGGTCGATCACATTAAATTATTTATTATAATCTTTTTCACATGTGGTATTATAAATACCCATGGATCCTAATGTTTTTCTTTCCATTCCCACCTTCGATTTATTAGTATTTTTGTACAAACAATATCCAAGTCATTTAACTCTCGATCGTGTTTCGAAACATTTAAAACATTCTAACACACAAAACGTTCTTTATAATATTCAGTAGAAATAATTTATATTGCAGAATAAAGTTTGCCGTGTCAGCTATTATAACTACACAAGAGTTGTTTACATGGTAATCGAACGCTATTTTGATTTAAATAATTGTTCTCGTCCGTCGCGATGATATTATGTCAAAAGACGTCTCCATACGGTGTACACGTATCAATAATTTTCTCCCGCGTCTCGAATACATTAACGACGTAAGTGTTTGGTGAACGTTTAAATGGTTGCGTGATTTGAAATTTGCCTACATGTCCCACACGTATTGTCATGACGCGGGCTATATTTAGCGCGGCGTGCGACTGGACGCCGTAAATCATTGTAACGATTGCCTCGCTCCGGCCGCCCGTTGTAAGCCCGCCGCCGTCACCGCGCCGGCCCGCCGGCTGGATTACCGGCTCTTCATAAGCGAATGTCTCTTTCGAGTTTACCTACTGATTACAGATTAGAGTGCCCGTAAATTAGTTATTACGTATATACTTATTTATTTATTTATTGATATTGGCCCATTGGCGTATGCTCGAGATATCATCAAAATTATCGCACTAAATGATAAAAAGAAAACTTTGCAAAAGTTACTTTTTCGTGATTATTTCCAAAACTTTAAAAATAATTATGTTATTTTGGTAGTTGACAGATCCAAGAAACCAAATATCATGAACTTCAATTGAGTCGTTCTTAAGTTGTAAATGGTGTAATGAAGCTAGTTTTGATTTATATAATTATAGATTTTATTATGTTAACGCTTGTTTATTTATAAATGTACTTACGAGTTTGTGTGAAAGTAGCGGCTATTACTTTTATCTAAGTCGTGCTATCTTAACCGCTACTTAGTGGTAAGCGGAGGAAAGGGGGAGCAGGTGGAAGGTTAGCGGGGGGGGGGGCGCTACAATTACATCAAATGTCCGAGTGGCACGCGACCACACCGGACCGCGCCACCCGCTACTGGAACTACTCGACACATACTACCGCCACGGTCCTCAAGCGCGTGACTCAATTAATGGCAAGGTCGGCCGGGGTACGTTTTCGAACGCGTTATCATGATCCTTAAGTATTTAACACTTAGCACATTTCTGAGCTGATGTGTCTCAACTTTATATGCTAATATTCTCCACTGAGGTTTTCTTATGACGGGATTTGATAGCAGATGGAACTTACAGCACAGGATGTGTTGAAAACAGATCGCTGAAGTTGTTTTACTGTGATCGACAAGGGAAATGGACCATAAACATAGCGACAGATACAATGTGTCGCATAGGATCTATTGATATTTAGATTATAAATACATCTATTATTTATTCGTGAAGATTTCACAATGATCATAAATTACACATGCACTGATTTCATTGTTTTATTCGTTGGTATGAAATTTATACCAAAAGGTAGTTGACTCTGAGGTGTAATCGTTTTACGTTTATGTTAAGACTATTTTATCGATCCCTAGACCGCATGTTCAACGTGGACGTTGTGGACAGACACCCCTTAGTGGAGTCCAACTACGTCCAGCCGTGGACTCAGGCGGGGTGATGATCTGTTTTGAAGGGTATATTATATATACAAAATACTCGTACTGTTCTTCGAGTATACTACAGTGATACTGCATATTTTGAAAGACGACCACGCCGACAGTGCGTGTGACGGCCGAGCATTTGTGGTGACTCGTAGAAGTAGCAGAGAAGTGTCTCGTGGCCGTACGTACCTAAACATTGGAAATAGGTGCTTTTCTATTCCTATAGGGAAAAGTTGTGATAATATGTATGTACGATAATGAGTGTGTTTATTTTAACATACGAGTGTGTTTAGCATACAAATAGTTTATTTATTATATGGCACAGATATTTTTATCTACCTACATTAGTTAAATGTCGTAATATGAACATTGTAATAGTTATTGTTCATACTTTAATGAGCTCGGGCGCTCCTTACGTACTTTATAATATGTATGTTTAAAGACATGCTTGACCACATACAAAAGTTTCGGGCATAAAAGTCAGCGATGATAGCTTTTGAGCACAGTTTTGAGAGACGATAGTAACAACGCTATTATTATCTTTCAAAGTCTGAATTGTAACGTTTATATGCGTTGTATAGTTTTATGTTTCTTGTGTTAGTTGTATATTTACAAGCGTGGCAGCCGCGTGGAGCCCGTTGACCGCGTTCGCGACCGGGAATCGATCGCGCGACCTACCGCACGCCGCACGCCGCACGCCGCACGCCCGCCCACGCCGCGCCGAAGGTCTAGGCCCGGTGTTGCGTGTCAACACGACCAACAGGTGGCGCCGCCTACTCTACTCTACTGACCGACAGGACGGGATTCATTGTGCGCCGCATATACGTATTGCGTTTGTAATAAATTTAGTTTTATATTTTGAGAAAAAGAATTTTTTTTCGTATGCTCCATAACGCTCATTTTATTATTTACCTACACAATAAAAGACTATGAAAAGAGTACCTACTGTTTAATTAAACTACATTTAGTATATGTAGCAGGTAGGTACATAGCAACTGTACCGAGTGCATATATATTGTCGTGTACTACATACAAACGGAAGCAAGTAGGGCGGGCGGACGTTCAAATCCGTGGCCGGAAGTGACGCACGACAACGGAACGCGGCCCTTCGCGAGAACGAGCTTGGCGCGCGGCCGCAGCGGAACATTGTCGAGTGGATCTCATAAACATTGACTAAAAATACCACCGCTTGATTTTCACATGTGTGAAAATAGTATTAGGGTAGTGCTTGCGAAAATTAAAAAGTATATTTACTGTGATGCGATAAATCATTATTTGGCCGGACTGTGTAACGCACATATGACATGTATTAATATCGCGTTAGGTACGATAGCTATAATGATTCGGTTTATTTTGAATGGAATGTTAAACGCGTGAAAAAAATGATTGTAATAAAACGATGTTCAATATCAAATGAATACGGTTGTTAACCTGAAATAGGTACATATATGTATATACATATATATGTGCACGTTGTTGGTTCGACGACGGTTCACTTCATACAAATGTGTGTTCGTTCAGCCGTCGGATATTTTACACGAAACCTTTTATTGTGTATTCGGTTTGTTATTTTCAATGTTTCAGTACAACGAGTCCGTTGTATTCGTGTCGGCGAGGACATTTATATGTTTTGACATTGTTCGTATCTCGCGATAATACATGTAGGTACGATCAGACAGAGTTAATAATACTAGATATATAAAGCCATATTTGTTTGGTATTAACGAATATGCAATTCATATGTCAGTCGGTCAGTCCTTACCGTGGTTCATGTATGTACGTATTTAGGTCAGTGGCACTGTCACCCCCGCAACAAAACTTTCAAAACCAAATTCAGTTTTGCAAGTCATCTTCGGTCTCTTAAATCTATTTAGCCAATTTTTCGCCATTGACGAACACGTCAAGGAGGACATTATCAGCATCATCATCACTTACGTTAGTATCCAATCTAAAATAGCACTTAATATATGTATGTACGTATGTGTGGCTTGCTACAAGAGTTTGTCAAATGATATTGTAATTATGATAATTTATAGCCAGGATGTAGTCACACATGGATGGTTACAATAAAACTAAACACGTACATAGTAATGATTTACAATTATTGTGTAATTTGTAAAATTAATTTTGAATTCACAAGAATAAAAATAATATACTTCTCTTAAAGTTATACATTTTGTATAATATATTATGTTTCATAACAAGATTTAAGCGAATATGAAGAATAAAATTATGTCATAAATTTTAATTTGAATGAAAAAAACTTAAATATCAATGATTATTATACATTATTATTTAATTCATTTAATATATATGTCACGCAATATCTAATATTTTAAAGACTGAGAGAAGCTGATTAACCATTCTGTAGTACAGGAGTCGCGTTGGCCGCGCCGCGCCGCGCCGCGCGTCCAGCTCCCTCGGCTATTATTGTTAGTGTGCGAGCGGTGGCCGCTGGCCGCTGCGCACCGGCTCGCATATTATTAGAGATGGCCGAACGCCGCGGGCGCACTGTTCGCACCTGATTGGAGCGCGGCCAGCGTCACCTGCGACTTGGACGTACCATCGCGTCGTGATGTCTTTCTTTCACTTTTTCTCTTGTATTAAAACCGACCCTGACATTGCGCTATGGTTTTTTGCGTAGTACTGCTTGGTTATGTTTTGTTAATAAATAAGAACTTGAAGTGTTTCAATATGTCGATTCGACCGTTAGGTTCTTCATTTACTTTTATCTCATCTTCATCGCATTTTCAAGGGTGGATTTTTTATAAGTATTATTTAAAAAAAATCTACGTTCAAATACCCAGTAGTAGTAGCTAGATGTCTGAATTTGTGTTCGGTGTATGACAATAGGATCATCACATTCTATTCCGTGGTTGGACGGACGTAAAACATATTCGGTGATAAGAGGGTGATAAGAGTGTCTCGCTGCCTACGTTTTCGGGGAAATCCAAGTTTGATGTTATGCAATTGTTTCGTGAAAAACTTGTTTAGGGCAACTCTAGTTTTGTTGGTTAATTTTTTTCAAACGTGCCGGCTGACGGTCGCTGGCGTGGCTGGCTCTGGCCGGCCGCCAGCGCGCTGCGCTCCGCGTGGACGGCGGGCGACAGAGCGACGGCGACCCGCTGCTCGCTGCGCCGGCTGCGCCACCCCGCGCCGCGACGCGTTCAACGTTCCGATCGATCTGTTGACCGTTCAATATAAACGTGCCTCTATTGTAACGCCATTCGTTAATAACTATATGTTAATTACCTAACGATATAATTTTGGCTATAATTGTTGTCTTTCGAATCTACGAACAAATATTATTATTATTTATGCATGTGAAAGTTCGTCTGTGTTTATTACTCTTTCACGCTAAAAGGGGTATGAATGGATAAAGGGATTTAGTGAAAGTTTAGTATGTATAAACGTAGCGAGATTTGGTGAATCGAATTTTGTAGGTGTATAATTTGTCAGAAAATTCAAAAATTTCTTTGAAGAGCACAGAACTCTTTAGAACTTTCTAAGATATTTGAATTTCGTTATCTTTTAGAGTTGATTGTTGTTATCTTTTTAACTGTTATTACCTGTTAGATTGATAGTTGTTACCTTAAAAATACAAAACATTATTTCTATGCCTACACCGAGTATTATTATATAATCGCCCCAAGTGTCCTAACATTAAATGCGTTTCATGCAAGTGTAGACTGCGTCGGACACCGTAACTGCTGGGCCTCGACACATTATAAGGAGTTACCTGTTGCTCCTTACGTACATGACGGCAGCGGTCGCGGGCGTGTCCGGCCGACAGCACTCGGGTGCGCGACGCGCGCTATAAGACCTCTGCGATCAAGAGAGGGATTGTTAACGTACTCGGCCTCGGATCGGGCGAAGATCCTGGCCGAATA